>VZTL01055725.1:16373-32484 GCA_013400535.1 Scopus umbretta | reverse complement strand
CCAACCTTAATAATTCTCTGATTATATAATGAACAACCTATTCTTTGAGAACAGCAAGATCACACTTCAGACATTTTATCATTGCCCTATGAATTCAATTTTGTATGGCAAATCCAAGAAAAAAATATTTTCCAGTAAAATGGATCTCTGTGTTTCTCCCTCCTTTATGGGAACTAGACATGCTCTGCCTAAATCAAAACACCTAAGCAGTCCCCAGTGCAGATCCTGGGAGATGCAGAAAGCCAAGGCTGTCTTTGTGGAGTATCTGCTCCTTTGTATCAAATACCTTTTGCTGGTGAGAGTTTGGGCATTGACCAGTTGTTTGGGGTTTTATTATGTTGATTAATCAGAATAACCCCCTTGAGGAGACCTTACAGTATGTTATTTTTCAAAGAGTCAGTCTATAGATACTGTAGAATTCCCACAGGTACATGAATGCATATACTGTGGTCCAAGTCATGGGAGTGCATTCATTATCCAGCAGTACACAGAGCTCTTGTCGACAATCTGAGTGAAACACCATCAGGCTCTGTGGCTGTACTGGCCCTTTTTATGGAGGTGACGTGAAGCCCACTTGGTAATACTCATTCTTCACTACTTAGGAAAAAGGGGATCACCATAACGAGGGTTCAGGTCAGCCAGGGTTGCTTGCAGAGGCTCTTGATGTTAGTTGGTGCTAATGCTGATGTTTCTGATAACTGCAGCCCAGAGGCTAGGATCACCTGCTTTTGATTTCAGTGATAATTCACTGTGTTATTAAATAAACAGTTGACTACATTGACCATGTCTGTAAAATAATCTACTGACATGTATATTTTCTTAAAGTATTTGAATTACAAGTTCACATAGATTAGAATTTGAAGTATCTTCCTTTTCCCTGCTTAGACAATTGACTTAACTGTTTTCCTCATTGAATTCTAAAATGGGCAAGCTGTTCTTATGTCCAAATTATAAAAAAATGTACTTTTGAGTGCTATAGACAGATTTCAAAATATGCATATCCCCAGATATTTTTAACAATGTGACTACTTAAATACCTAGTCTTGTCCTTGAAGAATACTGAAGGCAAAAGCATTCTGCAAAAGAAATCCCCAATTGTTTTAACAATAGATGATTTTTACTTTATTTCTTAAATAACAGGCATTCAAAAATTTAAATATCTAGCAGTGTGTTTAAAATATTATTTTGTTTTTTTTTTCTTTTTAATCAACGTTTTCGTTCTGCTTTAATGATTAGAGGTACTATGCTAACAGAAATTACTTTGATTTGTTGAACCACAAAGGGCCTGGGTGATTATTCAGGGTAACTTAAGGTGACTCAGTATACAACTCCCAGTGAAAAATGTATTGTAGTATTTATTGGTTTAAGGCCAAGTGATTGGAGTAATAAAAGCTATATAAAAAAGACAATGACAGCACACATGGTTACAGAAAATAAAACTCATGGCTTACAGTTGTAATCTGCCATGCTTCAAGGAATAAATCCTGGTCCAACTTCCACTGGAATTAATGGTTTTATATCAGCTTTAACAATGATTGAGCTGTGTTTACCCAGTTTTGGAAACTAACCTCCTTCCTAAGTCTCCATTCCTCTCCTTTGCATCCCGTTCTAGCATTGACAAAAACAAACATGGATGAATAACTTGAGTGTTTTCCTACAAGGAAATTCACAGCTCTCTCAAGGAGGTACATATCCATTGAATTCTACAGAATTTAGGCAGTTTGACTCAGCTCTAGTTTCACTAAAACCAAATTTTTCCTCTACCTTAAATGCAAGTTGATTCAGAGCTTGAAGTATGAACTGAAAATGTCCTTCTCTGCATGTGATTGTTTCCAGCTCTTCTTACAACTAACTCATGTCACAGACAAAAACATTTAGAAATAAAGCTAGTTTAACAGGCTGACTTCCATTTTCCAAGCAAAGGATTTGTGCATCTTGTTCAGCAGTTTAGTTCTGTAGACAGTTTTAACACTGATCTTACTCATTTGTGCCATTAATCTGTCTAGGGACAGGAATAGAAAAATTAAAGCAAGATCACGTGGTCTTGTAACTGAAAACCCCCGTCAGTAGGCTTGGAGGCAGATCCAAACTCATGTTCTCTGTCTGTGAATCTAGGGTAGACAACTATTATGACCATTTTCCACAACTGCTTCAACTTCTATTAACAATTCAGCACCAAACTATCCTCAAATATGACTGTAAAAGTCTTATTGGTATAAATGGGAGAGTCATTTAGTTGAATGAACCATTGTTCAAAATAAGATACGCTTTGTCTGGAGATGCTGATATCCATTATCTATAATTTATTAGATGCACCTGTGGCTTCAAGACACTCCTGAGTTTAAGTTCAGTATTTTTAAACAGCCCCAAATGATATCTTTCTATTTTGTTTTAACCAATGAACCTCATGTGTTCTCAAGTTTATTTATATTATATTTGGCTGATGCAACAGTGTGCTATGGTTCCTCTGGAAGATTCAGTGACAGCAAGTAGGGCATACGGTTACCGGGGAAATAGAACATTCACTATTCAGATCCTTGGATGGCCTGTATAATAGATAGTTCACTGAGCATACAAATTGTATCTGTAAAAATCACTGATTAATATTATAGCACAATTAATAAAAATTCCAAATCTATTCCAATCCATAATAAATCTTACACCATATTTAAGTTCTCAGTATTTCCAATACTATTGCAGAATTCAGTAGCATGTGCCTCACAGTTAGCAGATCTTGATACAAGATCGGAAATCAATGACTGTTTCAATGATGTTCTGTCTGTGTATATGAGAGAAAAGAGTTTCAAGCATTCGAAGGATTAAAATGTAATTATCCACCCTGGTTTTTTGAGTTGGAAGTGTTCAGATATACCACAGACCTAAAAAACTTATGGAAGAGTTCAACAACTCCTGATAGCTTTATTTTATATGAACTCTTTTTTTTTTTTTTTTCTTTAAAAAGTCACCTAGCAAAAAGCTCTAATTTACAGGAATCTTGTTTAGTTTGTATCTGCATATATCTGTGCATTTTGACATTAGAAAAGGTAGATCCTTCCATTCGTTCTAAAGAATTTCTGATGTTTTTCAAGCTATGCACCTCCACATTTTTTCATGGTAAAAAAATCATCATTACATGCTTGTATGTCTAACTCTGTGCTACCTATTTGCAAATAATTTATAACACTATTGTTACACGTGTCTCTGAGCTGAAGAAGAAGAGACAGATTATGCACAATATGCCATTCACAGACAAATAAAAAGATCCAAGACAAGTTCTTGTTCTTTTACAGAAAGTGCTCTGGGAGCTCTACTGTCCAGCCAGGTCCAGGTCACTGGCATGTTAAGCCTCCAGAAAGTCATTAGACTGCATGATCTACTCTCTGTGCCTAAATTCTCCTGCTGTGCCACCTTGGTGTTGTAGGAGCAGAAAGTAATGCTTTAAAAAGCATTTGATGAATGCACAAAAGTATTGGTGAATACTTTTCTGGAGACTTTTAAAACACTGAAGGAAAGTTTAATATTAAACACATAGGCAAAGGGGTGAAATATTCAAGTATATTGATAAGTAGTAAAGTCAGTGTGCAAACAGATATGTTTTTTAAATGTCTATTTCCTTTTCACAAGTAATCTTTAATCTTACCTCATAAAAACGATAGTCTTTAATGGCTAAAGTAATTGAGGCAGGTTATGTGTTACAAAGAACCTGTTAGGAAATCTTAACTGTTATATAGGCTTTTCAATCAAGTTCAGGGTTTATAAAGCATCCTACCAAGTTAAATATAAAATTGCCATAAAAAATTTATGTTAATAACTCATGTAAGTTTCCTGTTAAAGCTTTCATTTAAATCAAGATTGAACTAAGAACTGAAGCACAGCATATTCATGCAGAAAAACTGTGTACTGAGTAGTTATGCAAAACAAATGAATATCAATTTCCTCTTTAATGCTTTGTTACCTATAGCTATAGCCATCAAAGAAAGCCTAGTGAGCAATAAAGGACGTAATATTACATAGCTGAATAGCATCATCAATCTTGAAGAATGATGAAGTAATTCATTAACCATATATCTTTATATATAACTTCAGTTCCAATATATAATAATCCAGTAGGCTAGAAGCTGAGATGGCAGCAAGTACACAGCATAACAGTAGACTGACAGCCACGAGCTTCTAAGTTTTTTTTTTTTCCCACAACAAAATCCTCAATTCCAAAATTCTGACATCATTTTTTTTCCAAATACATCATACCCTGGGAAAGTTTTTTTTTTTTTTAATTCTTTGTTGAGTCTGAGGGGAAGATAGGTTGCACTTGCTGCACGAATGCCATGTTAAATGGCTGACTCCAACAAAAAAAGAGGAAGGAACAAGATCCTTGATATTAAGCCAGAAAGCATTTTACAGCCATTCCCTTATCTCAGTGGCCAGCTCTAACAGTGGCTGCATACCCTGGGGTCACTGGTAGCCCTGTAGGTGGGGTCACAGGAGGGGTCTCAGTATTTGCCGGCTTGATCCTTAGACCTGAGTTTTCTTTTTATAGCCTTCATATGGAAAAAGCTAAATTGCATGCCAGACAGTAGTGTTTATAAGAGAGCAGAGCTTTCATTGCTCCATTCCTCAAAAATGTATCCTCCTTATTAAATGGCTGAATTCAGATCTTTCTGTCACCTCTAAAGGCAGTGAGGACTGCCCCAAAGTGGACACAGTTTTGGGTACTAAATGGCCCTGTGTCCTCAGCTGAAGCCAAAAAACAATCTCTGTTCATCCCAGAAAGAGAAGTTTAACAAACCTGGCTCATCAGGCTAAAGAAGAGAGCCAAACTCATGTCGCACCAATAATCTTTTTCAGGTGCTGCTGGTGAAACTGTCAGGCATACTAATTTTGCTGACATTTTCTCAGCATCTCAGCTGAGACTGTTTTTTTCAGCCAACTCCATTTATTACCCTGTTAAAACTTGAATGCTATAATCAAGCAAAAGGAACCTCTCCTTTACTATCAGAGGTGAAGCTTGTTTCTTCATCATGTCATTAATTATCAGCACAGGTTTCATAGAGCATCTTGCAGGATAAGGGCCTTTGTCATAAATTTCAAAGCCATGCTTCAAAAAGTCAAGAATTCTGAGTGAATTTTCAGGAGCATATTTAAGTTATCACAATGCTTGACACTGACTTTTATTAAAACACTCTCTGCAAATTTGAAGTATATTCCTTCATCTACTCCCCCTGCACCAAGTACACATTCTGTAAAGATGTATAGTTTTAATAGGGAAGATTTTCAAGTGTAGTGTGGCCAATTGTTAAAAATAAATTAAAAGAAAAAAATTGAGAGCATAGGACGCCCCTGGTTCTGGCCTGGATCCCCCTTTTTAAAAAAAAATAAATGTGACTTTCTTTTCCAGCCAGCACAGATCAAAGTCCATTGCTTTGTCTCTGCATTCACTGGTGTTTCCATCTTTCATTATTACTGTAGCCAAATACCTCCCTCCTATCCCGTTACTCATCTCTTCTGGGATTAGTCAATGACATGCTGGAGAGCTACACCACAAGCAAGAGGAAAGATATTAGTGTGACTACTCTCTTTCGCTTCTACTCAGAGATCTGCAAATATAGATGTGTTACTTATTGCCAACACACATTTTGCTTAATTTTCATTTTTAGATAATCAGATATTAATTGGTTTTTTTCAGCTGTTGGAAGAGTGTAAGTTGGTACTTTTATTCTATGACCCTGAATCTGCAAATGTACCCATGTGTCATGCAGCACAAACAAAAGTGCAGTAGGAAAACACATAAATCAAGGTTATGGGACCTAAATACCTTTTTTTCCAATAATAGAGTCTCCTGGCTGATTCAATCGCTTCTCATTACTCTTGTGACAGTGTTTCATTACAATTTGGTATGAGAAAAGGAAGAGTTATGTGATTTCCATATGTTTGTACATTTGTATGTTTCTGCTATTTGTATACTAGAGTCCGTTAATATACTGGTGTTGGTAGTCAAAATTATCAGAAAACTGTTTGGAGCCATGAGATTCTCTCATAAAGATATTATGGCACTACCTTAAAGCAGATGTAATTTATAGCAAGCATATGGACATGAGAGCGTTAACGTAAGGTAACCCATTTCCTATATGAAGGTTAACTAGCAGAGAAAGAAACTGAAAATAGAAGCAACATTGATATCAAAACACTAAAAATATTGATATTCTAATATCTCCTTTTAAGCAAGAGATTTTCCTGATGCAATAACATGTAGAACGTTATGCCAATAACCTCGGACAGTGGTGGCTTTAATGTTTATCAGCTGATGGGGCTCTCATTAGAAAATTCAGTGTAGACTGTTGTGTGTATTTGTATGTGTGCATGTATGCACAGGTAATGCAATGGAGGTCTGAGGGAATGATATCTTACAAAACAAAACCAGTATAATTTATTTATTAGCAAGGTAGTATTAGCAAGACAAAAAATTTAGTTGTGATATTCTGGAAAACAAACAAAAAAAGAATAAGGTTGGTAATCTGTAAAGCACTTTGTAATTACTTTTTCCTAGTAAACATCTATTCGTGCTTGGCCTGAGTTGCCATTTGCCGGCTTTTATGAGATTAGGGATGGCCAGTGAAATCCCCAAAGGCGACACACAGGAATGTCTGATGAGTACAATGTTTTAGCACTCAGGTGAGCTGGGAGAAAGATGACTTCTTTTTTTTTTCTGTAAGAAATTGTTAGGTGTTGCAACTCTTTACACACTGTAACAAATTTGTACAAGTTTGTCATTACTTCTGTTGTGTTACACCACCCACGAAGGTCAGGACAGACAAAGATTTTAGTGATGTTTGTAACTTCCTGGAGGGGATGAAGCTCACGGTTCCCAATGTAAGAGCTGCCTCTGACTTCTGCGGTCTAGCTGTTCATTTCAACATAGGCATACATAAATCCACTTGGAGAATTTCAAGAGCATCTTCCTGTTTCTGTCTTTTCCTACAATATAAGCAGCACTGATATCAAAGACTAGCCAGAGAAGGGAAGCACACACTTCCATGAGGTGGTTGCACTATCACTATGAGGAAAAAAAAAGGCAATTGAATATTTACTATCCTGATAATTACTAGCTCCAGAATAACATGTTTGATCAAGCCTTTACAGCAAATGAGAGTGAACCCATTCTCATCAGTATTGAAACATATACTCTTTTTTTATTTTTCTCTTCACCTTCAGTAGTCATGCAGGATTTAAAAAGGTTAAAGCCTAACAACATTCCCTCTACGCAATGGTGAAACCATTTAGCTAAGGAAAATTACAACTAATAATGCTTTGAGCTCTCCAAATTGCCTGCAAGTACATCAAAACCTCAAGAATTTTCAATATCCAAAGGCTAGGCAGGCAAGAGGAGGGTGGTCTGGTAGGAGGAGGCTTGCCCAGGTAGCCCAGCAGAACATGATGTATTATATTCTGCTCTGTTGATCCTGTTCCTGGAAGAGGGTTAGGTATTACTCATTCTAGGTCTCAGACTAGTGGAATCTATATTTTTGAAAGGGCAGATTAAAATCAGAGGAGTTTTTTTTTTTTTTTGTCCTGTCAGCTTGATGTGATTTTTTTTTTCATGTTTACTGTGTCTGTTTGAAGTTCCTCTGTCAAGCATTTTGAATGCTAAAATAATCTGTGAGGAGGTGGGCTAGTGGTGAAAGAACAAATAGTAAGGAGATGTGCATGAGAAAGGCAAATGGAGATCTCTGTCACTTGTCACACAAAGCACAAGAAAATAAGGTGCAAAGATGGTTTTGAAAAGTCTGCTATTTTGAAATATTCTCCTACTTCTGGTGGATTTTTCAAATAGTAAGAATATGTTTAAAAAATTAATTCTTAAAGAACTGTATGTATTTTAAGTGGCTTTGCTGTGAGTATATTTTTTCAAGGTTTCCCTTAAACATATTTATTCATATGTAATAAATATAAGAATTTCTTAGAAAGTTAACAGAAATTATGAGGTATTTTTAACAATATTCTACTGTTCTTCAGAAATTACAAGTATGGAATCAGAAGTCAAAACCCCTATGTTCTCTATAACCTTTTGATATAAAGTGGACATGGGACAGAATTACTTATTGTCTCTGCCACAGTTTAGTCCCTCGCAACATTAGAAAAAAATTAATTTATTAATGGCTCATTCAAACTTTTAGCCTATTCTTTTGACTTCTTTAGAGAAAAGTTGATGCTGAATACAAGTAAATTAAATAAACAGTGCTTCTTTTTAGACACTTTTGCATTTTGTTGAACCCAGAAAATAAATTTCTAGAAATACTCTATGCTATTGCCTACTTATATAATCCAACTGCATCACATATCTAGTCTTTATTATTGGCATAAGCATTCAGTTCTTAGGCATTCAAACTCTAATGTCGAAAAAGCTTGCAAAAAATTACATTTATGTAGAAGAGTGAAGCAGCATAACTGTTTTCTTTTGTCTGTTAGCACTACCATCCTTGAGGTGAGTGGTTAGATTGCTACAGTTTATGCCTAACATATATTTACCCTAATTAGCAAATGAGGTCAGCAATTAGATAGCTGAAGGGGATCAGCGCATGAGCCCAGCTATGCCGTAAAGGTTATAAGGAAAAAAGCACAAGCTAAAATCTTTGCATTAGGCTTAAATCACAATAATGCCATGCCAGCAAGAAAAGACTGCACAAAACTTGCTCACAGAGGACAGAAAAGCCATCTGATCGATGGCTTTGATCATTGCAGTGGCTGATCAGTAGGGTAATGATGTGGGAAACTACATATTCATTGCACCTATCCTGCACATCATCTGCTAAACTGACCTTCTCTCTGGCAGGTGGGGTTGGCAGGCAAATGGGGGATGGTCTGGTCTCTCTTGTGCTTGAAGGATTCACCACAGGCTTCCTATTTGGCAGTAGCAGAATCTGCACTAACAAACAGCACAGACTTGATTACCACAGCTGTTTGGGTTTTTATAATCCTCATTTTGCACGATAGCATACAACTTCTCTGGCTCCTCCATTGCCTGCAAGCTAAGCAGGATAGGTGGTCTAAAACTCCTTGAGCCACCATCCATGAACCCTCATCTTCAAGTAGGCCTGGAAATACTTCAGTGTGCTGCATAATCCAGTTCCTTGATAAGAATCACAAATATAAACATAATATAAAGGGATAAAAGAGATGCTGTCTTTAATGAGCACACATGGCTCTGTCATAACAAATTACCCTGTGATGCTTACGATCAGTTGTGCTGCCACTTATTGTATGGCAGCACAGTAACGCAAGCCAAATAAGCACAATGCAAGACTGTCTGCAAAATTAGTAAGCTTTTTAAATTGAATATTTATCACTGTCTGCCAGCTGTGAGAATCCTTCGACATATATGTGATCTTGCCTGTGGTGTCCTGACTTAAAATGGATCATAGAGAGCCCTGGTTCAGGGCAGGGCCAATGAACCTAAGCAAGCTGATGAGCCAGAAGGTGTTACAAATTAAAATGAATTTGTGCCAGCCTCTCTTGAGCTAGTTGTGGCATTATTATGTTCCACTCTGGCTCTTTTTAAGATATTCTGTCACCATGCTTTTCCAAGTATGTCATCTTCTTTTATTCTCCGCATACATTTTCTTGCAATTGAGATATTTTTTCTTTCTTATACCTGGTACTTACATTATGCACTTGTTTTCAGATTACTAACGTAGTGCTATTAAAACTGAGTTACAATAACACCATAGAAACTCCAGTCTAAACAGGATATAAATTCTTTGTTCAAGTCAAAGTAACAGTTAGGAGTGAAGACTGCAGATTAGCCTCAGGCATTCAGCTTCCTGGGCTTGTGGCATGATCACTCTGCTTCAGATAATAAGGTATTGAGATATATATTAGGAAGAGCATAAATCTGAAAAAAAAATTTCTAAATTACCACATCATGACACTTATTAATAGTTTGTCTTTGGGTACTTTTGATTATGTTGCTTTTCATTATTTTTCAAGGGGAAGGTTCTCAACCTTTTCAGCGGTTGAAATGTGGAGGTAAATTATAAAATCAAGCCCATCATGGCAAATTATGTTTCTGGAATGTTATTAGGAATCCAGATAGCCTTGGAAGATTTGGGCTTTGATATTTACTGAGCTTTGCTCTCCCTGGTGTCCTACCACGGGAAGGACAATCCAGCCAAGCTGTGTGCATTTGAGAAATCCTCTTTCTAACATTAAGGGAGACTATAACTTCAGGTTCCAGAGTAGACACAAATATTTTTGATCTCCAACCCCAGATTAAATGCACAACCAATAGAAGCTACCATCACTAAACATTTTTTTCCACTCTCTGGAAGAGCAGGCTAATAACAGAGTAATGTGGGTTTCTCAGCACCATATGCACCACACAGCTACACTGCCAGCCACTCCAGCTGCTTTTACACAATTGTGTACGCAGACCTAGGAGGGTAAAGTTTTTAATTGTCTACTCAGCAGAAGAATACAGTGTTTTCATTGAAACAATCACTCAGTAAACTGCAAACAATCAGGACAAAGTGGCTTGCAAAATTATATAGTATAGCTAACTACGACTTTGTTACCTGGAGCGGAGTCTATCTGAAAGAGACTCAAGTTGTAATTCTTCTGTCAGTAAAAATTATATAAAGGACTGTGGTTTTCTGCTCAAGTAAGTTATTCCAAAAATACATAGAGAAAGGTTTAGAAGAATTATTATGGCTCAGAAATTCATCTGAGAAAGAAAGAGATGGATTTTTCAGAAGAAACACTGAAGTTCTGCTCTGGAAGGAAACGCATTATTTAGCTTATTAATGGAGGGCATAAAAGCACCAACTGAAAGCAGCAAAGAGAAAATTCAGGATAAATAGCTGTAAAAATAGTGACTTCAGTCCTTTCCTGGAATTTTTTTCAATTAACTAGAGGAAGCACTAATCAAGGTTCAGTAGGAAAATGTTCAGCACTGACAGATGGGAGACATGAAAGGATTCGTCAGAATTATCTGAGACATTACTTAGCTTCTTTAATACTTGAAACAGAAGATTCCTGCTTTCTGGAAACTTTAGGTTTACTCCTTTTTATCTGATGATTTTTTTTTTCCCAAAATGAATTCCTGAATTATTTGGTGAGTAGATATCTGGTTTACATATGGATCATGATATTTATAAGCTGTGTTTTATTTATAAGAGTTGACTCCAGTCCATATTGGTTTTTCTGCAGCTCTGAGCTGTCAGAGAAAAATTATGAACTCTGGATACATGATAAATTGGGTGAGTTAGAAAAGAATCCACTGATGTCAGTGCTCCATTAACAAGTGAAACAATGAAATGTGTGTTTAATAAA
Source organism: Scopus umbretta (assembly GCA_013400535.1). Classification (NCBI taxonomy): domain Eukaryota; kingdom Metazoa; phylum Chordata; class Aves; order Pelecaniformes; family Scopidae; genus Scopus; species Scopus umbretta. Next base: position 21,162 of record VZTL01055725.1, on the reverse strand, counting down.
TCCAAGCCCGTTTTGAGGCTTAAGCACTTTGCTGAATGTACCCCCCTCCATGTTACTCCCAAGACAAGAAAGCCACAGGTCATTGTTATGAACATAGCAGCTCACTTTTTATTTAAAGAAAATGGAAGAGCAAGAGGTAATTTTGTCCTTCTAATGCACAATGGAGAAGCAAACAACACTTCTATAACCTAATTCAGTAGCTATGGCACAGTTCTAGAACCAAGACATCCAGATTCAGTTGTCTTAAGAGGGTTTAAATGTATATGTGTCTTCTTGGAAAGTAGTCTTACCCCTTGGCCAAAGGCTGCTCTGAGGTTTGAGGAATACTGCTTTCCTCACCTGTTGAACCTCTAACACTGCAAAAAATTCAGGTTGCTTCGGGCAGGAAAAATGTGTCAGGCTGTTGGCTAGTTATTCATTTGAAAGAAGAGGAGAGATGGGCTTCATAGGCTGATGGTTCATTTCAACCAGTTGCTCTTCATTCTTAAATACTAAAACTGTTTCAGAGAGAAGTCTGTAAGCAGGACCTAGAAGAAACCTGCAGGCTGCCATCCCACCTGGGTCTCTCTTGCCCCATGAACCCTGGCTTCTTCCCTTCATTCTGGGGAGGATGAGGGAAAGATTCGCAACCACATCAAAACTGAAATGCCTTTGGGTGTCCGGGGAAGGAGGCTTCAAGAGCACATCAGGAACAGAGGTATCTATGGAGTCTGTGTGTTGCAGGGGTAGTTGGCACTTGACTGGGAGGATTTTGAATCTGTGACCAAGTCTCATATAAGGTTCATAAGCCTTGTCTTGGATCTGTATGAGTTTCCTGTGACTTAATTGTAACCTAGTTGTCTTTTAAAATGCCTTTTAGAGAAGCTAAGAAACCTTGCAAATAGACATGACACAATTTAGAGGGCATTTTTTAATCAAATCAAATGATTAAAAAAAAAAAAAATCTGTTGAGTAATATCTTACCTGGGGCTCACTGGAACGCTATTGAAGTACTCACCCAAAATTATTAACATTCATTTACCCTTAAACATCCTTATTCCAAGATCAGTTAGATCCCAAGCTGTAAAGGAGCACAGTTCACTGAGATATATTATATTCTCCCACACAACTCCTACACAAATTTTCATAAAATTGGTTTGCGTTACTCTTGGGCTATCTTCAAGGATCAAATCCTGTCACTCTTGCTCAGGTTAGTGACTCCTCACTCTGCAAAAAGTCACATTAATTTTGAGCGCTTCCACTACAGACCTCTCCTGAGCTACAAAATCACAGCGTCTTTCAACAACATACTTGATGCTGACAGCAATTAAATCTGAGATGTTCTGCCAATAATCCTTCACTCCTCAAAGTGCACCGACTTTGCTGCGAGGCGGGATGTACTGTCAGGCTGTGCAGAGCCCAGAGCAGGAGACAGCCCTTCTGGCAGTCCTCCAGTGCCTCACTTCCCCAGGTTGACTTACTGTTTTCTTGCCTTGCATGTGAAAACTACCTTCTTGTGTGACATACTATGTTCAGACACTGCAGTGATGAACACCAAGGAAACCCTTTGTGGGGAAAAAAAAAAAACATGTACGTGAGTGGTACAACAGCTGTTGCCAGGCCTTCTATCTGTGTGAAGGCTTTGCTGCTACTTCAGGGAAGCGATGCAGAAGGTCCCGTTACGCAATGTAGAGCCGTAGGTTATGTAAAGCAGATGCAGTAAAACCTGACACCAAGCAAAGCATAACTTTGACCCTGTCCCAAATTGATTATTAAACACCACAGTAATTTTCCCTATAGCACTGAAGTCTGAATCAATCCTAACACTGACATCACTTACCCTAGTGTGACTCTATTGATTTAACATAATTTTACATAAATGAGGGCAGAAAAGGGTCATGAAATTAGCTGTAGGTGACTTGGTACAGTATAATCCATGCTTAAACACTAAATATAAATTACTAATTTCATATTTGTTAAGCAACCTTCATTCCTTTTTAAAATAAAAGGAATTTTGGTGGTATTTAGTATGTCTCAAAAGCAGGTTATTCTTTACTCAGATGCCCAGCTATGGCTTTAGTTTGCAGTGATTATGGCTAATACATCTAAATCCTGTTAGAGAAATAGGGGGTTCTTTGGAGTTCATAAACATGAGAAACTAAATGTTATCTAATGCTACAATATAAATACACTGTATTTGGAACAGCCCCTAAGATACAGTTTTATTTTATTGTGCAGTCTTCTGCCTCATACCTAATCTGAAGCAACAAAAATATAAGGATGAGCCCTGACATCTTTCTGCTTCTTTATAGCTATCCTCTGTCAAATTCCTTGTGATTATATTGATCAAAGTTTTCTTTCAGTTTTGCCTGTAGCTGAAACACATTTCTCATTTATAGAGGTTGACTTTATTCTGTCATTTCATTGTGTCGTAAGCATATATTTAATGTTTGTTTATAAGGATGAAAGTGAAGTCTATTACAATGCAATCATTGACAGAGCTATTAAAAATGCATTTTTCTCTCAGCATTTTCCTGACATTGCTGAATTCTGGTTCTCTGAACACAAGAGGTAGAGATTTATTTGTGAATTAATTTTTCACACTTTTTTCAACGAACAAGAATGCACAGGCACACATATATACAATGTCTATGATTTTAAAAAGTCATGCCCCAAAATTTAAAATAATTTTTAATGGACAGCAGACAGAAGCTACCTTCTGATAAGAATTGGGTTAAAAATCAAATCCTTATTTAGTGACATGTTAAAACAGAGGCAGAGAGGGCAGAGGAAAAACAGAAAGGTCTTTCCCCAGGTGAAAAGCAGCATACCCTGACAGCCTTTACTGTGGAAGCACAAAAAGATACGAGTGCTATGGTTTCTGGCCCTCCTACCCCAAAGATCTTGAGAGTGTGTCTCCAGATATGGCTGAAACATTACTAAATCCTCAGTAAGTATGGACTGAGGGGGAAGACAGCAAATTAAGGGCAAAAACTGAGGAGAAAACACTGCTCTCCTCCCTCAAAAGTCCATCCTCTGTCCTTCACTGAACATTTGAGGATGCCCTTTCTGTATCTGGCTGACATACTCCTATACCCAACTAAATACAAAGTTCAACTATGCTGCAGACAGCACATGTGTCTTAGCTGTGGCAGGGTTTTCTAGTGCAGTTGCCCCCGGTGGAGCTGCCACAACCCCTTCACCCACTGCCGGCATCCAGAGAAGTTGTCCCTCCTGAGCACGGGCCAAGCCCGTCAGCAAACCTTCTGTTTTGCTGAGTTGTCTTGAGTCTCTCTGGTCTACCCTTCATAATTTTTCACTTAAAATATTAAATAAGAATCTTGTTAATAAACATCAGGGAAATAGGCAAGTCCATGAAACTGAAGGGTTGTTATTTCCATCTGACTGGGAAACATGCTGCGGTCTGGTCCTTCCAGCTGCCAATCAAGATGCTGTAGTTCACAGTTTGTTATCTCCAAGATGTATTGTTGCAGACTCCCCCTTGCCATCACTGAGGGGAACTGAACAGATCCCATCGATTCTGCATGCACACCCTGATGACCCATCTACTGCCAAACTGCTTTTAAGGCCTCCTTACCAATCCATGGATTCTTCAGCAGGCTATGCCTAAAATACCTCCACCTTCTTTTCTATCAGTTTTCTGCTACCAGACAATATGACCATTAAGAAAGTGAAAATTTATTCTTTTAAATATTTTATCCTTTAATTCATAAGTATTCTTCAAAATGAAAAATAAAAATAATAGACTATATTAATGATAGCATTGTAAGTGCTGCTGTTCAGTCCTTCAACATCTTATCTGTAAATAATGAGGACAGGAAATAAAGTTGCTTCATTCCATAAACTTACACTTGCAAGAAGTTACAGTCCCTGTGTTCATTTCACCAAATTAAACTTCATTTCACCAAATTAAACTTCATTTCTTAAATTCATGATGCCAGCACATATCTTGTTCATTTTCCAGCTTTCTAACATTTTAAATTCTGAACCTGAGTTGTTAAGTGCCTATTGACATTTTAATTCTGAGACCTACAAAAAAGTCTTTTTGTTTACAAGTCAACAATTCTGATATTACATTTCCAGCCATCATACTTTCTTTTAAAGTTAGAGAAATGCCATCAGTTAAGCAATATACGTACTTATTTCATATGCAGAATACCTCCACCTGTAATACCACCTATATTTTTCATTACTGAAAAGCAAAGGATATATATTTATTTCATAAATATAAGTAAGCCTTTCTGTATTTTACCTAACAGTTTTACCTAATTCTTTAGTCTGGAGAAGAGAAGGCTGAAGGGAGACCTTATCGCTACCTACAAGTTCCTGAAAGGAGGGTGTGGTGAGGAGGGTGTTGGCCTCTTTGCCCAAGTAACCAGTGATAGGACGAGAGGAAATGGCCTTAAGTTGCACCAGGGGAGGTTTAGATTGGATATTAGGAAACATTTCTTTACTGAAAGAGTGGTGAGGCATTGGAATAGGCTGCCCAGGGAGGTGGTGGAGACACCATCCCTGGAGGCGTTCAAAAAACATGGCCCTTCGAGACATGGTTTAGTAGGCATGGTATTGTTGGGTTGACAGTTGGACTAGAAGATCTCAGAGGTCTTTTCCAACCTTAATGACTCTATAATTCTAACACAGTCTAATTATACGTAATGAAGAACTGCATATACCTTAAACATTTTTCTAACTCATGATGTAATTGAGTTTACTTTTAATAAATAAATCCATTCATAAGGCCATGTTAGTTTCACATTAGATTTCTCTTTTTTCTAGGAAAGAAGGGGGG
>VZTL01055725.1:0-16335 GCA_013400535.1 Scopus umbretta | reverse complement strand
GGGGGATGCTTTTCGCTCACTTCATAATTTCCAGGTATTTTACCGCTTGAAAAAAAAACTTGGAGCAGTTACAAGGAGACGAAAGCTTTGAAACTCTGAGGCACAGAGCAAAGGGAAGAAAGGTGTAGGGCCTTTCTGCAAATGCTTGAGCTCTCCTCCTGAGAAGTCAGGGCTTAAGGGCTTCTGGAAGAATGCCACTGTCCCCACCCCAAGGAAGTTGCTGTTGTCAATGATAAGTGATAAGGAAACGATCTAGTAAAAGGACCTTTACTTTCTCCAGTCAGTCCTTTCATGTGAAATTCCTCGAAAAAGACCACATAATTCCCTGAATACTGAATTCAGAGCTGAAGTCCTCTATTATTCAGTTCCATGCTTCCTTCCTCATTCTCTGCGGCAGAAAAGAAATGAAAGCAAGAAAGGGCATGGGCTGAAATAATCAAGTGGAAAGGCCATAGGTAGGTTTTAGGCTAAAAAAAAACCCAAACACTGAACACTGACAATCCTTAAGAATGTGTCAAGCACTTTGATCATGAACTTAGCTGCCAAAATGTCATCACCACTTAATAACTTAGCTAATTCATCATACTTTGCCATTTGAATTACTATTCTTGCCTTCCCAGTCCTTTACTTGCCCAGACCTCTGATACATATTGCACTACATATTTCAACTTTCCTAATAAAAATAACTGCACAACTCTCCAAACCCTCCTCCATCCCCTGATTTTTTTCTGCTTCACTTCCCTGATGCAAATCGTATAAACTAGTTATTCAACTTTAAAGACATGTTTCTGGTGGGTGGACTTTTAGAGGTTCTAACTATTCCTTTTACTTTCCATGACTGCCTTCTCTGGTTTTCTTACATGGTACTGTCTTGGCAGTGGGAATGCTGTACATAACTGTGCTTTTCGTGCACTTTTCAATATACATTTAGTGCTTAAAGAATGGTTAAAAAAAGTAAAATAGTGAACTTGCCAACTCCAGTAGTCACAAACACTTGTGCCTCCAGTCAAAGAAAGGAAGGATCTTCATACTCAGAGGGAAAATGCTGGATTATTAAGATCAGGGAGAAAATAATTGTCTTAATGATTGTTTGGTAGGGAAAGAAAGAACATTCAGGTGTGCTGCTACACTTTGATTGAATAATATATAAAAACATGCATATTCCAACAGTCCTCTATAATACTGAAACCAGTACTTATATCTGTAATTAATGTAAGGGGAATAAGCCACGTTAGCACCTAATTCTGTTTCTAGTGGGAATTAGCAGCTGTTCATAGTTACTGTCAAGTGATATCAATAAAAATCACATTCTTGATTGAAATAATGATATCGGTATGTAAATCAGCCTTTAAAATTTGAACAGGTAAGTACTAATACCAATGCAAACAAGTAAAAATGCCTTTAACATCCTCAGATTCTTATTTTTATTTTTTCAAATTAAGCAGTCATTCTATATGGACAAGCAAAATTGCATCTATGCAGTCTGAATATGGGTTTGGCTTAATAAACCAGTTTGAACTGTTTAAGAGATGGAAGCTAAGTCCTTGCCAGCTTCACTGTAGTGGCATTGTTAGCTGTATCAGTGCAGTTGGCAAAAGGAAATGTCTCTCATTGAATGTGTTCTCTCACCTTTGAGATTTACATGGGGCATCTTTATAATATAACAGATTAACAGATTAAGCTGTGAATTTATAGCTCATTACAAAACTGCAACAATGCTTGGAATGTAACCTCCATGTTTTGTCCAGTTGGGGGTTGGGTTTTTGGGGTTTTTCTGTTTTGGTTTGGTTTTTTTCTTAAGTTTACCTTATGTTCATTGGTGCTCAGTGTAAAAAGTTGCAAGACATGCGAATCAGTTACGTCTTAATGTATTATCTTGCCTTTAAAAGAGTCACTGAGACTTTGTTCCTCAGCTATTCTAGATAGATATTATACAGGCTTTTTTCCTAGGCTATTAGTGCTCTGCAGCGGTTCATGCCCAAAGGGTGTTCTCTGTTTTAATATTGTTAAATTGCGCTTAGAAGATAACACAAGTATTGATCTTAATAAGAAGGCAACATTCTGTATTGGTCAGGTCAGTTGCAATAGATATTACATTTTTGGAAAGGGTTGGTAATTTTTATGGTTTTTATTGATCTCCCTTCTGGTCTAAGTTGCTGTTCAATAGCTGAATTACTAACCTAGTTATTTTATTATCGCAAGTGACAAATAATACTGCTTTTAGACCTACATGCCCTGTTTCAGATTCTGGGATCCTAACAGATTCAGTCAATACTGGTTCAAGCTAAAGGTAAAGGCTATTCCTACTTTGTGAGGAACATACCAGCCCCCTCAGATGTAGAGTCACAGGATGGACATATCTGCCACTTGTGTTTGCCAACAAAGGTCAAAATGCAAGTATTAGCATTCAGGAACATTACAGTAGTTTGGAAGCTGCCTGAGGGATATGTCTAGCAACTTGAGACTGAAAATTCTGCCTCCATCTGTCCCCTGCCAAAGCACAGTAAAATATGCCTATGTTCCTTATGCTATCATTCAGGAATATCAAGGGAGTCACCTTTCAGCATGAAACAGGAAGAATCACTGCTGAGAACAAGCAGTGTGATCTTCTGGTTTTCTCTTGTGAACAAAGGTCTGTACCATAACAGTTATATGCAAATTTCATAAATCTGGTCACCTAACAGAATAGCTAGAAACTGCTTAAATGTCAGGTGGAGATGTCCTATTGACAATGGCTTTCTCAGTCAAGACCCAGCTATACAATTGTTTAAACATAGACCCTAGAGTGTTCATAAGTCTTAGAGCTGAAAACATGAAATGGCACTTGGGCATATCCACTCATTTTTAGTGTTGTGGCAGTGACACTGCATTGACCAGCAACAACCTCTTTGCTACCTCTGCTGATAATCTAATGCCATCAGCTTGCAATTGTATACACTGAAGACAGCATCCTACCATCCAAAGTCTTCTCAACTCTGCCAGGTAAATGAGAAAAAACAGCAAAGTTTAGCCTTTTATCAGTTTTATGCAGTCATAAATACCTCTGTAGACACTAGGACACAGATACTTGCAGACAAAAATACTAATTTTTTTCCTTTCAAATGCTGAAGAACTTAGCAGAACTGGCTAACTCTTCTGTAACTTCTGTGCTCACCAAAATAATTTCTTAAGCAGTTTAGTAGACCTACAGCTGAAAGGTATCCCATTTTTCTGACCAAGTCAACAACCAGTAACAGAAGTCTACTTTTCATTTTTTTTCTCCAGCTCATATCTCTCTGCCACCCATAGTGCCCTAAACCATGCACTGTTTTACTTATTTTTAACAGTTACTTGCACTATATTTATTTTTCAAACAGAGATAGGAACAGAATGATTTTTTCTGACCTACAAAGATCACAGGAGACAATAAACATTCTGTCCATGAATGTGATCTGTTCAACAGTACAATTTACCACTTGCATCACTTAAAAAGTAAATATAGTTGCCACATACCCACATATGAAAATATGAGTGAAATACCCAGATGGAACCACATATGCTGACATTTTCCTGCGTCATCATCAAATCAATCTTACTTAAGCACGCAAAATGAAGAATCTCATTCTCAACAAGGATTATATTGTATTTATTAGCTACAAACATGAAACAAACAATTGATTACCTGTCAAGAACTTGAGCTTCTGCAATCCCTTTTCTAAAGTAAAATCAGTGCAAATGAGAGTAAACATCTCAGTCAGAATATGTGGCTATTACTCTGCACTGTTTTGTTTGACTGCCTATCTGTTCATGAGACCTTCAATTAATCTGCTGTAGGTTCCATCTCCTCAGTACCCATGCAACAGAATTATTCAACCCTTTTGACACCCTAATGGACTGAAACTGGCTTTGTGGAATAGAAATTTTCTCTCCACTGTAGACCACACACAAGCAATAGTTTTTCTTAGCCTTTTTTTGGGGGTAGGTCCACAGCATAGCTCCCAGTGTAGCATAGAATTACCCAAGTAAATGTTAAACTTTCAAGAATCACATAAAGTGATCTTGAGCTGCATTTTGCTTGTCTGTGTTTTGCCTGCTGCCTGGAACAAAGCTAGCAAGAATCTATCATCAACTCCACATTGTGGTCTGCCATATGGACATACTGTAAGACAGGGAGATGCAATTCAATGAGCAAACTGAGTTACTTTAGGATTTGACAAAGTGGTTAGACTGCAGCTGTCATTATTCCTATCTGTATTGTTCTGGTACACCAATCTTATAATTGGCCGTCCCATAATCATCCATCCTTTCCGCAGCCACCAAAATCTGTGTATAGCTGAGTCTTAGCACATCCCACATGTCAGACAGCTGAGGAAAGGGAAAGGTCCTGATGGGCTTGAACTGGAAGGACCAGCCCACTTTGGAATATAGCATTTGTCCCAGCAGCCCCTACTGCCTCATCTTGTTCCATAGCTACTAGTCTGTGCAGTCCTTCATGCATGGACCTTGTAGCAACACAATGCTATGTAATACTGTCTTGCCAAAACTTGAGCTGTTTAAGTGCCGTTGGTTACCTTCTCATACAGCCATTCTGGCCCCATGCATGGCCTGAGGTGATATTTACCTAGATGAAATATCTACTTTAAAAACAAAATTAGTCTATACCACAGGACTTTAGAGAGGAAGTAGATTATTTCTTTAGCCACAGGAATGCTCAATTTTTCTTCTGCAAGGCCATTTGCTTGTTAGATTGGCCTGACAGTGAAGAACAGTCAAGAAGCAGAGAGCATCTCATTGACATGACTCTGTGGGCCACCTACACACCTGTGAAACTATCATATAATGCTATACATAACATTCAATATGTAAAGTGAAAAAATTTAGGCTGAAATACCTTTGTTCCCCTATTTCCACATAAGTAAATTATCTGGATGTTACCAGGTAATCAGTTTGAAAGCTGGTACAGCTAAAGCTTGATGAATAGCTGGGAATTGAAATGGTGTTTTTTTGACACTATTCTCACTTTAACAAGTGCATTCCTTGGATTGTTCCAAACTGCTACGGTTTTGGTTGAAACAAATCACCTGTGCATTTAAAATACGTCCTTCACTGCCGCAGTATTCATTGAACTTCTAAACCTTGATCAGCATAAGAAATTATGCATGTAGCAGAGGACACAGGTGGAATTTAAGAAGAAATGCTGTATTTCCATCAGACAATTTCCCCTGGTGCACAGGCACTTGGTTCTGTGCATTCCCCAAGCTGATTCTATCTTTTCAGGGAGGAATAGTTCAATGCTTAATTAACATACAATAGTTAGGATTAATATTAAGGACTGCAACTGAGTACTGTATTTCCAAAGTCTTTGGAGGTCTGCCAGTTCACTTTTAATAAATACCACCAAGAAACATGGCAATATATGGTTGCTTTTACTTCACCCCCCTTCCCAGGGGGGAAGCATTCTTTTGTCCGTAGGAGTTGCTGATTAGAAAACCTTTCTTGGCATACGGCTGAGCCAGATTCTTTAACTGAATGATTTCAAATCCCTGTAATCTGTGAATTGTAAGAAGGTCCTAAGCCCCCAGGTAGCTCTAAATGAGGGTTATTTACCTCTATTTTATAGACAGGTATAGCACTACCTAAATGACATAAAATCAGTCATGACCTTCTTCCTCTGGAACAAAAGAAGGAAGAAAAAGGGATCATGATTCCATAGTTCAGCAGTGAGGGCACTAACCTGACATGAGGAGATCTAACTCTATTCTCTGCTCTGAGAACTGATAGGTCATTTTTCCAAGAGTTACATAAAGGAAGTAGAACTAAATTCATGCATCAGTAAAGCCTTGAAAAGAAAGTTACATATCTGTGAAGAAATGCTGTAATTTCATATCATTTCTGATATGATCATTCACCAAATTTATATCTGCAGTTGACAGTTATCGTTTTCCTCTTCCCTGTTCGGTATGTAATGTCTGTTCTTTGTATTGCGAGGCTGTCCTCCAGGGAGTGATCTAAAGTATTCCAGAGAAAAGGAGGGAAAAATTGAGATAGAGATTCATTGATCAAAAGTTGAATGTAGACCTTTCTGTGAACCAAAGCTTTTGGCAATATACGCTTGCTTGCCAGTTCTCCCATTCCCACCCCTCTGCAGCTCCCAGCTGCCACACAAGTTGGCCTGTTCTATAGGGGATCCTTCTACTTAGACTAGCAAAGACATTGGCAGAGAACTATCTTTGAGATCCCAAATTTTTAATCATTAAAGAGACCCTTGATTGAGAAAACTATTTACAGTCAGCATTCTACCTCTTTTTCCCTTTTTTTTTTTTTTTTTTTTTTTTATTTTTTTTTTTTTTNTTTTTTCCTTTTTTTTTTTTTTTTTTTTTTACATTTTCATTAAATTCATAATGATTTTAATGCCAAGATTGTCAAATATTAATAATATTTTCTTTCTTTCTGGGAACTTGTCATAATGAATATTGTGAAACCTAAGCAAACCAAATCAACCATTAGTGGCTGCAATAACACACAACAGGATTTCACTTTACAACAGAAAAAATATCATTAGAAATTATTAATGCAATTTGTTTCAACACTTTATTCATGTAATCTTATGATAGCAACTAGTACAAGAGGTAATGGACACAAGCTAGAACATGGGAAATTCTGACTACATATTTAAAAACCACATTTCTCTTTGAGTATGGTCAGCACTGGGAGAAGTTGCCCAGAGAGGCTGTGGAATTTCCACCCTTGGAGGTGTTCAAGACTCAGTTGGGCACATCAACGTAATCTGATTAAAGCAGTTTTAAGGATGGGGCTCTGCAGATCCTTCCCAATCAAAGTTTCCCTATGATTTTAGGAGTCTAAAAATTTAATTCCACATAATATAAAATATAAAAATTATGTTTCTTAACCAGAGAGACCTTTTTTTTTAAAGCTGAAGTTTTTCTGGTAACTATGAACCTACTCCAAAAATAGCCATATGAGATGCTTCAGGCTCCCCCTTACTACACAGGTAAGACATTTAAAATCTATGGATACAAGCCCAAGCCGAGTACATTAGCACATCTGCAGAAAATAAGCTTCTTAAAATGACAGAAAAAAACAGCAAATTCATTAAAGGAGTAATACAACTAGTGACAAAGCTAAAAGTCTGAAAAGCATGACTTGTCTCCATCTCCTTCAAGGAAAACTAGGCTGCTGGCTGAATTGATATCAATAGTCAGATGAACTAGTCACTCAAACATATCCAAACTAATATAAATCAAATTATCTTATGTCCATGACTTATTTCTTTCTCTAAAAAACCCATAAAAGTGAAGAAAAGAGTTAATTATAAGGCTGTAGCACATCATCAGAAAACCTGCCTTGCAATTTATTTGCAAAGTTCAGAATCAATTACAGTAACAGAATGGAAAGTTTATCTGCTGGTAATATTAAATTGAATTAATTAAAGGCACAGCTACCTGAACCTGCTAGAGATAACACAAAATGAGGCTAAGACTTGGTAGTAGAAAAATACCATCTTACTATGGTATGGGAAACAATTTGGCTCCAGGGAGCTTTCCCCTTTATTCTTTCTGTGACAAAATTTATGAGCAGTTGCACAATTCCGCAGAAAGAAAATTGTCTTTGCAGAATTTACAAGCAAAGCAGGGAATCATTCTTTTGGTTCTAATGCATATGGAATTGAAGATCAGTTGAATGTATAGGTCAATTCTGAATGTCCAGCAAACTTAATTACTTGGTTCTCCCATACATGTTGGCTATTAACCGCATCAAGAAGCAAAAACCATCAACAGGGATCACTGTAGCCTAACAATATATATTTTTTTTAGGTCATATTTTTCCGTGGTAGCAGGATGAGGGTAACAGTAAATAGATGTATGGTACAGAAGATTGCTTGTTAGCTTTCTGCCACCAAAATGATTCCCGTTGCATTAATCCAGCTCTGGCTGATGTTCAGAGATCAATGTTTAATTTAGGGTAAGAAAGTTCACAGCATAATAATTCCTCTCCATTTGCATTTTGTCTTTCACTGTTACACTAAAATAAAAATTGCAATGTTCCAGAGATTCTCTTTTTTTAGCAAATAACTAGGACACCATTACTGAACAGACTGAGTTACCCAAAGATCTCTGATCATATTGCTAACACTTGTAGTGGTTCATGATGACAAAATATTTCATCTACTTACCCGTCACTAATTATTATTTAATGATGATATTTTCAGTGATGTTTTAGTATTTTATTCCCTGAAATCTATTTACCATTATGTTTCCCTATAATTTTTAAATTCTTTATTTAAAGATATCAAGGGGAGAAAATCACCCTTTTAATTCTATAACAAAAATAATTGCAAATGGCTGTTCCAAATGTATGTTATTTACTTTATTATAAAACTAGTGTAGCAAAACTGAATTAAGAAATATCACTGCTTAACAGAGAGTTAAGTATACATAAAACTGTTCAAGAGCTGTGGGTCTCTGAAAGGGCTACTTTCATACCAGGCTGATGTAGTGATTGTGAATTGTTACTTTCTTTATACTACTACTGTACTTAATGGAATGCGAAGTCAAAATATTGTAGTAAGATTTGAAATTCAACATTCTTTGTGTATTATTAATTATCAGTATAATGTGAATGGGATGGTAGGGGTTTTAATGGAATTAATCTACTTTCATGGGGGCTTGTTCTCCCACTAATTAACCTGTCTATGCAGTTGTGGCCATTCATAATAAGAAAGTATTTTTAAAAATCTTTTACTATATCTAACTGAAAATGTGGTAACACCATGGACAAACTAATGGTAGAAATGTACTCCTAAAATATGTATATGTCAACATCTCAACTTTAACTGCTTGTTAGTCTTACACCTAGGAAGTTAATAAGACCTCAGTAGTAGATACTTTTATGGTGCTGAATAAAAAAAAATAGTACAGACTAGATAACTATTCATAGAAATTAACAGGAGAAAATGGTGAGTCTTTAACAGGGCAGTTGAAATTAGAGGTGTTTGTAGAAGATGTGACTATGAGACTGAGAAAACACATTATTGGATGCCTGCCTAACTGAAGTAATTTTAGGAATTTTTGCCCAATTCAGTATGTTTCTGCTACTCTTGCTCTAGGATAAATGACTGAAATCTGAGCACAAACATCCTAATCTTTCAAAAGGGAACAGTATCTGATTCTTTGAAGTTTATCAAATCCTACTGCTTATTTATTCTACTGTGCAAACATTATATTTACGATCATCCACTGACTGGGTACAAAATAAGCATGACATTGCAATTAAGAGTTTAACCACCTACTTCACGCACAGATGCTGAAAGGCAGGCATCTTACTCTCAAACTGAATCTCACTTGAAAAGAAGGAATGGAAGAATATCCAAGGCCTCTAAGTAATGCCAGCTGCATTTTTTGGGAATAAGAGGTTGTTAGGGGAAATTAACTAAAAAGAAGGAAAGGAAGAAAGTGGAATAAAGGGACAGAATAGGAGCAAGGATTAAAAGGACAGGAGTCAAAGAAAGTTGAAGTTGACAGAAACTACAGTGAAGAATTAAATTTGTTCAAAAAGCACATCACCACAGGCAAAAGCAATATATCCAAGGGTGAATTTCCCATGTGAAGATCTGGATGAATAATTTACCTGTTTCTTTCTGACTAGCTCCACAGTTCAGTCTTCTAGTGAGACTACGGGGTCTCAATCTCATTTTTAAATTCACACATCAAATTGCCAACTTATGAGGAAATTAAAGTGTCTGCGCTCCATTGTTTGTTCATTCATGCTCAGTTGTGTGGCACAAACATGTGATTAAGGTGCACCCTTAAGTATCTGTGCACTTTGCAGGACCCCATACTTGAGTGATTGTTTTTACTTCACTTGGAAATGAAAGTACTATATTAAAGGGAAACAAATACCGCCTCACCATATAGAATGTGAGAAAAGAGTATATTCAATGAACCAAAAATACCATATGATAATGCAACATAAGCCTACCTGAGGAACCCTTTGAAAGTGGAGAAAGAGAGGCTGAATGCTCTATCCTCGCGCTCAGGTCAGCATTCTTTATAATGCAGACATTATCATAATGCCTCCTGGACATATTGCTGCAAAGTAGCTCCCAAAGCATAAGAAGACCAAAGCTGTACAACAAACAAGCATCAACAAGAAGATCAAAATCCAGTTGTCTAGAAGTCTGAATTTCTGGGGCATCCATCAGATTGCAGAGCCTCCCAGAATGAGTTATACTGCGTTCTTTCTTCCCTCAAAAATCATTACTTAAAAATTTGGCAAATAAATTCATATAAAGGGAAACACATTAAGGGGAAGTAGCCTGAGATTTAGGTGTTGGTGGATTTTTCTTGCTCCTTTGGCTACAAATTTCCTGTATAAATCACATCACCTCTCTATGAATCTGATACTTCAATTGATAAGATCATTCTTCCTATTTCCCTGTCAACATCTGAGGCCTCCTAAGTGATCTGGTACTGCTATAGTCACCAAGTTGGGTAAGTAATCATTATCAGTGCCAACCAGAGTAGATCTCAGGATCTCTTATTCCACAGCCTCCAGCACATTCCCGGGCCAAAAACCCATGTTGGTAGACTCCCAGAAGAGCAGGATGATCTTTTTATAGCTCTCTTCTAATGATGCCCTTTTAGACAAGATTGCTTTCCTAAATCACCCGTAAAGCCATTATGCCCAGCTAGAAGACAATCGGCGTGCTTGACGGTTCTACATGAAGTACAGTGCACAGCCAGCACATGCAGAGAGTGCACAGTTCATAAGCAAAGCACTTAAATTCAGGAGAAATTTGCTGTGCATGCAGGTACCCCAAGGCCCATTGGCACCAGGAGGAATTCAAGCTCTTGGTCAAATCGTAAGTTATTTGTATCAGAATACAATTTGCATTATTCCTCACCAGATATTTTACTCATGTAAAAAATGGGCCTTCCTAAATAAGCTCGAACCTAACCTGTTAGAAAGGTTACATTCCTTTTTCAGTAGGAAACAAAGTTTACCCTTCCCTTTCAGCAAAAGGGTGAGGAAGGGATTTAGCCAGTATTTTGTGTTATACCACCCTGGGCAGGACTGTTACTATATCATGTCCCAGACAGGACACAGTGTCTTATATACATAACTGAAAGAGACAGTCAATGTGTATTTACATTTATGTATTTAAAGGAAACTTCATTAAATACACACTTTATTTCTCTGCAAAGAAAGAGAACACTATGAATGTTACAAAGCAAGAATAAACAGCCACATAAAATAAAAAAATTCAGACTGTCCTAAAAATGACTACATTCAACAGACTAGTTTAGCAGTGTTTTCCAGTGATCCAAATAACAAAAAGGAACAGTGAACACCTCTGTTGCTGCCTGTTTGAAAAGATGCTGGTTTATGTCAGTTTTGTTATTAACCTTCATGAATTTCCCTGGAACTAAGTCTGAAATTTCATCTCAAAGAATCCCATACAAAGTTATGAATATTTGAAAACAGGAGTATATATCACAGAAATTCCTTTTCAGCCTCACAGAATTCCCCACTAGAAGCTTACAATTCCAAACATATGGAAATTAAGGTGATCACAACCAGCAACCTTTGCTATTACAAACAAAGTATGCCATAAGGCATACTTTTATTCTTAAAAGTAGTATTGTTTTTAGTGTAACATACACCCACAAAGTAAACCAGACCCTTTCCATTTTTCTCAGCTTTTCATCTGTAAAAACTCTCTTTCAGGATTCCACTTAGAATAAGAAAAAATAATAATGTACCCATCCTGTTCAGATATTTTCTGAAAGCACATATTATATTCTTAGAATCATAGAATCATTAAGGTTGGAAAAGACCTCTGAAATCAGCTAGTCCAACCATCAACTCAACACCACCATGACTACTAAGCCATGTCTCAAAGTGCCACAACTACATGGTTTTTTAACCCCTCCAGGGATGGTGACTCCACCACCTTCCTGGGCAGCCTGTTCCAATGCTTCACCACTCTTTCAGTAAAGAATTTTTTCCTAATATCCAGTCTAAACCTCCCCTGGTGCAACTTGAGGCTAGTTACTTGGGAGAAGAGACCTACACTCACCTCACGACAACATCCTTTCAGGAAGAATTCTTGATTTTAAAGGTAACAACTTACAGAGAATGCACTTCAGTGCTTACTAGGAGTTAATCATGCTCATTGCTAAAAGCAGCTAGTAAATAATCTCAAAACACATTGGTTATATATCCTTATTTTCAAGTCTGAAATCACCATGTTTCAAAATTTACATCAGCCTCTTTCCTTGATCTTTGGGGAAGCTCTGATTACTGGATACCTTGCTGTCATTCCTCAGAAGACATTCTAGGAAGGATACATCACAGCTTCAGGAATAACATCAAATTGTCAGGTACCAGTAATGAAATACCTTTAATCTCTAATTTATTTTGTCTCTCTTATTTCCAAGCAGAAGACAGATGATCCAGGGCAGATGTGCTACAATGTGGATCTGCAAAAAGTGGTCTGCCTGTGCAATTGGGAAAAACATTTTATTTTCAGAAGAAGTTGTTGCTGTAGGACAGAGAAAATAGCTATCCAGCAGTTATGCATCAAAAGTGTCTGTCATATGTCCTTATTCTTGCTATCTCCCACCCACTTCTTATTACTTCTTTTATCCAATTCACGGATGGATGGGAGTCCTGTAAAGCACATTTCGTACCTAGACCACTGTTGAAAGATTTCTTTCTGCCACCTGTGCAAAAGAGAGTCTGTGACAATCTATCATGGTGACAGCTGAACATATATTAACTCTTTGAAAAACTGAAAACTTTAATGTTGTTGAAGTATTAGTCTATCAAATTAGTGCTTTCAAGGTCAATTTTGCACTTTTAAGGCTCATTCAAGGAACTCTTTTCAGTTTTTCTGTGTGAGAAGGGCATAGTTTCTAATCACACAAGAACTTTGACCTGACAGCTTTGTCAATACAACTCAAGAAGCGTAACTACTTCTGATCCTTTGAATGTAGGAATACCTAAGTAAGAACATTGCAGAGACTGCAGAAAATGCTGAAGGATTGATTGTATTCTTACCTGATACTACTCTTACACATAGTGCCTCTGCTCCTCGTTGTGGTGCAGCATATTGTCATCTGTTGTTAGTTCCCTCTTCTTCCTCACAGGTACATACACAGAGGTTTGCATTCACCAAATGCATTAAAAAATAGATGTTTTCAAATTACAGGTAAAACTTCTTAACAGAATTATTCAGTGCAATCATGCCTACTTGGCTGCATATTAATTCATGATGAAAAGAACATAAACATTTATTGTAAAAATTCTGAAAAATTTGCAAAAATAAAGAGCAAAAGAAACTAGAGACATACTCAAGGGTATTTAAAGCTCAAAAAAAAAAAAAAAAAGGCTTGGATTTCAGAAACTGGAAAGCTAGAGACACAAGTCCTATAAACATAATTTCAAATGTGCTTCCTATATACTTCCTTTAAAAAAAAATCCACATAGCTCCAATACAATTTTTAAGTGTCTACCAGACTTTGACCTCTATCTGCTGAAACTAAGGATGGACAAAACACACAGAGATAAAACACCATATGATGCCATCTCCATTAAAATACATTCAGGTACATGTTGGTGTATGGATATGAACAGTACCTCAGAAGTAAACAGGACCACAAAAGCAAACACATGGAAAAGAATTGCAGAATAAGGATATTTTATTACATGAAAAGAGTTTAGATAGATGCAAGTTTCTTCATGTAAAGTATGCATTTTATAGATGGCTGCATTTTCAAAATGTCTTTTTAACTTGTTCTTGGTTGCTTTCCCTATGAATCCAGTATAATCCCTGCATTAACTGAACACACAAAAGTGTTATTATTATTATTATCACTATTGAGTTCTCAATAACATTATTTAACAGATATGATCTAACAGAAATGGGTTATTTTTTGTGTATCATGTGATTGCTATTAATAGAGATATTTCAGGTAGCTTAAGCATATAGGAAGGCAGAAAAGTAAATATACAGATCAACTATGATTTTTAGCCAATGTCCAGAGAAACTGCTCCTGTAAACAGACTACACTGCAGTCACTAACATCTCTTTAGGAATCATTTCAGTGACACAAATGTCATCTGTACGTGCCCATATTTGTATATGCCTAGTCTACTTAATATCATTAGCCCCAATGATACCGTAGGATACCAGTCTCCAGCTCTGCTGGCTGGTGTCCTAGCTTGATCTTATCCCTACGAATATGTCTGCTGATCAGCAGACTCTGCCTGACCCTGGTTGCCCTCACTGGGCCTGATCCTGACCAGTGGATTGACTTTCCAGCTTGACCTCGCATCTGCCTCTTCACAAGAGACTTGCCTGACGCCCTGGGCTGGGACTGCCCCTGGCTGCCCACCTCCACAGGAAGCCCCAGCTGCACTGGGACACCTCCACCATCTTCAGATAACTCTTTTTCCTCAGATGAAGAGGCTCAGACTGCCCAACTTGATTGACATCTGTGACAATCGTGCATTGGCCCCGTAGTCACTGTAATGCACATCTTCCCAGTCTCCATCCCGGTAGGGTTGGTTTCTTCCCAGCCTGATTGACAGTCAGGGAGATTGGATGGGCCANAAGGGACATCACACAACTTCAGTCCTCCAAATAGGTCTACTTTGGGTTGATTTTTTTCTAATTCAGCACAGAAACTAGTATGTGGTTTCTCAATGGTTACCCTAACCATTAGTTTGCATTTTTGTTTTTCAAATTGCTGATCTTATTTTAGGAATCTAAAAAGTATAAGCTTGGAGGGGGGGGAATTTTTCTCAATTATATTATAAACTTTTAGCTGCAAGTGATGCCAATTTACCGTCAATCAAATGCTCCATCTTTTTCTTCCACTGCTGGAATTTTTTCACAGCCGTTACATAAGAAATGTAAATATTCCTCTGGACCAACCAGGAGGGAGAGGTGAGCACTGCCAAGATGCTGACTATGGTTATAGCACCTTGCTGACAACTGTTTTCCCTATGCCTTTAGCAGGATACACCAAAGAGCCAGGTGACATCAGCAACAAAAATTTAGATTTAATGAAGCAATCAAGACATATCCTAGACTTTAAGACATAATGCTGATATCAATATAATGTAGTAGAATAAATCAGTGCTGAAAGCTGCAAAGGGTGCTGGTATCTATAGGCGGTGTGTTCCAGCTAGGCATTTTTCATTCCCTCTGTAATTAGCTAAAAAGACCATAGGTTAACCATCTATTTGAGTGTTTATTTTCTTTCCCAATATGATTGACATGGGATGGGAGGAATGAGTGGGGTGGAATCATGGGACTCAGGAAGATGGTCCAACATCACCTTATCTGAAGTTTAGTTAGTTAATAGTCTGTGTGATGTCCTAATACTATGAAATAATTGCCTGTTAACCACAGAAACCTACTTCTTGTGCTATATCTAGTGATCCCTGCTGCTTGGGTCTGGAGCACTCCAGTACTGCAGAAGTGTTGAGAGCTTTGTGCTGGAGGTGTAGGGTAATCAGAGGTCTCTTAAATTTGGCTGCCCTGGTTTCAAAGCAGCCCTGTAGTAGCTGAGGAAAAAAATGCGGTAATTTAGAGCATTCCCTTCAACAGCCTGAAATCTGGGAATGTCACTTCACACCCTTTAGACAATCTCTTCTGTTTCGTAGCGTGACCCAGCTGCTCCTTGTATAACTTTATTTCAATAAAAGTATAATATTTTAAAGTTGCTGTTCATAGTTTTTAGAAGCTAGTTTTTAGAATAGTTTTTAGAAAAAGCCAAAAGATTTAGTTAGTGAGAAAAAAAATCTGCATAAACCCCATTACAACTAGAAAGTATTTAAGAAACCACTGCAAGGAAATCTACATGATTCAACAAATATTTAAAATGGTCAAATTAAAATTAGAGAAAAAAAATTCTTTTGGGAAGCATTCTTATAGTCTTGTTCTGTGAATTACGGTGTGTATGTACTGAAATACAATTTTTCTGATGGAGAGAAAGAAAATAAATTGTTTGGATGTAATGTATGTTTTTGTCAAATAAAACTGTCAAAGAGAAACTGTATGAGAAATGCTGATTAATTCTTTAAAACCTCATCTGGAACGACAGTTTAAATCATTATAATTCTCAAGCTATTCCAGAAAAGAAGAGCTTAATAGTACTTCATTTGTTCTAAGGACCAAGGTATGTAAGAGAAGCTGAATAAGTTGATTTCACTAGGGCATTCTATTTGAAAGCAATCATATAGTTATAACCCATAATTTTCCAAGCAACAGAGCTTGGAAAACAGTTCTCTTACAACCAGGAAGATAAGTTTATTGTCCAGGTT
>VZTL01055721.1:0-15036 GCA_013400535.1 Scopus umbretta | reverse complement strand
GGAAGGGAAGGGAAGGGAAAAAGGAGAAAGGAAAAGGAGCAGGAGACTCTCATAAAAAATGTGAGACACATTAGAGGAAAATTGAGGACTTAGTCTCACTGCTCAATACTCCTCATGCTTCCAAGAGCTATGTCACATATCATGAGGTTTTTTTCAGGGCATTAGTTGAGACCAGAAAGATGCTTTAAAACAAGAATTCTTGACCTTTTCTGATTAAGAGAGCCCTAGTTATCTCTCAGAGAAGATACAATTGGAAATCCAGTACTAAGCCATAAAGCGCAGCCTAAAAACACACTTTCAATCCAGAGGAAGGACTGGAGTGCCAGACAAAAAGCAGTGAACGTGTAGGGGAACCATTCTCTCCAAGAAGGAATAACCAGATACATCAAATAGCTTTCAGCAGGGACTTATCTCTCTGTTTCCTCTGCATGGACCACTAGAGCTTTCTTTCTGAACAAGCTCCTGTGGCTATAATGGGTGGTGCACTGTGTCTCAGCAATCATTCAAACACCTGGAAGCTGCTGTAGCCAGTTGAACCTTCATACTGAAGTTCCAACAAACACTGTAGTACCTACTCTAGTGTACATGTAACTTCCTATTGCCAGCATCAAAGAGCAGAGCCTTTAGGCTCCATGACCTGAAGTGGGCTACATTTGACAGAGGGAGTCATTCCCAGTGGTCCTTCAGGGGAGCAGAGTTGCACTTGACTGGATGGCTCCAAATACATGATTTACCTACAGGAGTTTAGGACCCAACCTCAGTACAAAGAACCTTATCCAAAGGCCACTGGAGTCCCTGAAAAGTCTCTGACCTGAACAACGGTTGTCAGGAGTTATGCAAAAGAGAGAGTGCCTCAGCACAAAAGATTGCTTATTCTTATTTCTGACATGTTCCCGTCTCGCTGCTTCCATTAGCACTATTTTCCCCCCTCCTTTCCCCACTCCTTCCTATCTTCTTTTAGCATAAAAATGAGTCTGCTAGACAATGCATTCACAAGTTAACACAGTGCAACAGACTGCGACTACATTAAGAGCAACTAACAGGAAGGTTTTATAGCGAAGCTCTAGGGAAAGAGTAATGAAATAGAAGCATAGAGCTCAACACTGCTGTGAAGCTGAGCAGCTCCAGCTATAAAAAGAATCCTTTTATACAGATATATAAAATGGAATACAGTCTGAAAGCCTCTCTGCTTGGAGAGAAGCATTAAGCAGCACATAAGCACCAATTTGATAAGAGAGCTCCTGGATTGGACGTATACAGAAGAAAGGTGGCTAAAAGCTAGGTCTGCAGTGCACCTCCTAAAACCAGCCCTGCAGAGGGTGCACACAGGCACGATGGAGCCAAGGTGGGGATCCAGGTCTGGCTTGCTCCATGTGGCCAGGTGCTTCACACATGGCTTTTTCCATCTGTAAGTCTGGATGCTGCTTATGGATATCACAGGATGAAATGTGAGCAGATATCTGTTACTGCAGTCCTCTAAGCAATTTTAATGAAGCTCTTGGTACAGGCTGCAGCTACAGCAGTGGTGACATTGCCCAAAACACCCATGTTGCCTTAGGAGTGAAAGTAGGGTTTGAAGTGCAAAGGCTCTGTAAGTGTGAATGCCAGAAAGGATTTGTCACCCATCACCTCTGAGTGTCTGTCATTTCACTGCTACCCTTGGTGAAAGCCCAGCAACTTCTGGTAGCAGCATGTCTCATAGAGAGGATTTGGAGTTTGTTTTGAGACGTCAAGAGTATAGTCCCTCACCTCCTTGGCTGCAATGATGATAACTTCTGTTAAAAATGGGGATCTTGTTGCCTGAGTTTTCCTTTGCAACCCAACACTGGTTCTTGCTGTTAGTTTAAACAGCCTCTTAACTACTTTGCCATTTCTTGCAGAGAACGTACTTCTGGGGTGCAATCAGGTCACCTCTCAATCATTTTTCTGACAAACTGAAGAGACTAAGCTCATTAAATCACTTACCAAAAGTGTTTTCCTCAGCCCTCAAATAATTTTATGCATTGCTTCTCCTCCCTGATTCGTTTATCCATATCCTGACACCAAAAGATACTAGTGTGGGTTGTTCAATGCTCCCAGCTAAGGTGTTTTTTTAACCAATTGCTCCTCTCCCAATATACCTAAAAGGTTGATCAGACGCCCCCCGCAACACACACACAACTCCCAGTCTGTGACCACCAGCGCAGACTGAACTGCTCAGACTTATAGCCACAAGATCATCTTCAGATTCAGTATTTTCAAAACACTATCATCTATTCTTCAACAATTACCTGCATTCCTAGAGGCATCAGATTGCATTTCTCTGTAATAAAAAGACCATTTGCACAGGTCTAGCTGACAAGCAGTCAAAATTGCCCTCTCTAAATGTCTTGTCTTCATTATTATTTATAGGTGCTTCATCATTTTGACACCCACAAATTTTATCAGCTGTGATTGCATATTTACTTTTGGATCATTAATGACACTGTTGACTAGTGCTGGGCTCAGTGCCAATCTTGTAAAATGCCAGTAAAGCATCTCAAAAAGTCATTTCATTAGCTATAGGAATGCAGTTTCCCTTGTTCTTAATCACTTGAAAGTGCTTCTACAGAAAAGCACATCTACTCATATGATCTATTGGTCATTATTCTCCAAAATATTGCTCAATACTAATGAAAAGCATTTGAAAGATGCTTTGGTATATTTATGCACAAAACCTTCCAGTTTCCCTTGATCAAGTGTCCGACAAGACCTATGTTCAATAAAGCCATGCTGACAAATATTATAACTGCATTGCTATCCTCTGTGTCCTCACTAATCAAATCCCATATCAGCTTTTCCATAATTCTGCCCAGGGCTGGAATCCAATAAACCAGCATGTAGTTAACTGGATTATCTGATACTTAAACATCTAAAATTAGTTCCTTGCTGAGTTCTCAAAAATGCTACAACACATCCCATTGAATCTAGAAAAAATGAAATGCCTAAACATTTCCAATTGTTTGGGCTTAATCCATTTTCGAAAATGCAACTAGGGCTCCAACACAGGGGCTCTGGCAGATCTAGCTGCAGCAAAGCTGGTGAGGTTGAATAAAAGGTGCTCTCAGCTCTTCACCCACTTAAGCACCTTAACACAAACCTAACTTTGTTTAGCTATCTATATAATTATATAGCCTGCTCATCACCATAGTAACCAAAATACTATACTCTAAGAATAGGATTATCACTAAAGTAACTGCATTTGGAATGAATCCTTCATCTATAAATGTGTCTGCTTAGCTCTGCATTAATCCCCACAGCTACTCACTTCACACTAAAGTTGCAAGCTCAAGTAAGCACAAATGTGTGAACTCAGAACCATGATGGAGATTTCAAGAAATATCTGAAGCTTACTGCTTGAATTTATGGATGAGTTAGCCTGCTTCTTTCACTGTGAACAGTTTTGTTTCACAGCTTTAGGGAGCTCTGCTCACAACTCAAGACTTACTCTCTCATGAGAGCAGAAGCACTTCTTGGGAAATTAAAAGTATTTGTGGCCTTCTTTCGCTGTTGTCTTTTTTTTTAAAAAAAAAAAAAAAAGAAAAAAAAAGAAAAAAAATCAGATCTGTAGATAAGGTCCAGATCTAGAGACTGTCAAAATAGCGTTATACTACTAAAACTGAATTCCGCTCTTCTTAAACCTATGGGTTGCATTCTGCTCCTCTTAGCATTCTGAACGCTACTATTTCATGGTCACTACTGCCAAAGCTGCCATAGGTTGTCATAGCCCTGAGTACGCATGGCTCAAAACCTAACAACTGCATATCTTACAAGACATTCTCCACAAAACCCAGATGAAAACGAAGTGTGGCTAAAAAACAGCCACAAGGCTTAGGAAAAAGCAGGTGAAAAAAAAAAAAAATCTGTGGAATATACTGTTTCTAAACTCCCTAATTCAAATTGAAGCCAGTGGATTTTTTAATGTGGCCTCTGGCTAATTAAAGAGGAGAGTGCAAAAATCAGTAGTTAACTTTTCAGTGACTCTAAAGAAAGGTAAGCAGCACACATCACTGCAGTCACAGCAAGGATGAGAATCTTCATCCAGGAAGGGTTCAGGGATTGCATGCATTCTGGGTACTACACTCCTCTCTAACAAACAGTAAGAAACACACTTGCTGTTACATAAATAGGTAAAACTGAAAGTCACCCTCTCAGCTATCCTCCAGTCTAGACACAGACAGTTCACCCACATCCACCATGAAGAGAAGAAAAACCCTTAGCTGAGCCAAGACAAGGTTGTACAGCGAGTTCTCAGTCCAGGTATTTCATGGTAGAGAGAAAGTATTTGGAACTCCATTTCTGGTATCTGTAAAACATGGATAAGTAGACTTACACACTGTGTAACAAATCTCAGAGGGTTAGGCAAGCTTTGTGCCATGCCCTGAAGAGACCATGATCTATACTTGTAAGCTTATTGCGTATAACCTTTGATCCTGTCTTTAGTACCATTTCAGCTAGCAGCTATATAATAAATGTCAGGCTACTTGACTGTATAGTTATACAGAGGAGGAAGAAGACACAAAAGCCTTTAGTAAAAGGAACAGACACATTAAATAAGTTGTATTAGCTTGAGTGCAGTGAAATGTTAATCCAAAAGAAAAGGCCTTCAAAAGTTGTAAACTGGCCCTAGCGAAACCTGTAAGAACTAAGACTTGCACTTGGTGCATAAGCAGGACCACGAGAAAGCTGATACACATTCTGAAGTGGAAGTGGCTAGAAAACACGTAGGCATAACATGCTTTCCTTAGAGAAAGGGCTTCAGAAGAATGATGGGGATATAGTGAGGTCCTTAAAGACAAGCCATTAAGTTATTTCTTTGTATCAGTCCCTGTGGATAGGGACACAGTGTACCTTGGTCTGGATTTTTACTTCTGGACAAACTGCTGGTTCTACAACCCATCCCAGCCCAGTGGTCTTCTCTCAAAGGTGATCTTGGAAAATCAAGCAAGTCCTGGAACCAGCAAGTCTTGGAAAAGAGCAGATCTTTCTGCAGTTCAGAAATCCAGATTAACAGCTCACTGAAAGGCTTGGCTCACATGTTCTGAACCACTGTAACTATGAGCTACAGTTCTGAACACTGTGTCCATAGCCAAAATGAGACATCCACCAGCACCAGCCATCTACAGTACTTTGGTCAGGATAGATAGACACTCCAGGTCCTTATTCCTGAGCCTGGAAAGAGAGTTCCACAATAGCTATGTTGTGACTCCATTTCTTCCAGTACATGTTCTCCCTCAACAACATCTATAATTAGTCATCATTACAATAGGCTACTACACTAAAAAGAGCACTACATAGGGCCATAATGGTGTGGAATAATGGGAAAATAAGAGATTTATAGGGAATAAAGAATGAAAAAGAGGGCTATTAAAAGGTGCAGGCATATTGCAAGAACATGTCCAGATGAAATACCCACAGAAAAGAGAGGGATAAGATGATGGCAAGAAGTCAGAGTGGCTTAGAGGAGGAGACCAACTGAAGCCATGCCACAAGACTGAGTGTTGACATGTGTCAGCATTAAAAGCCACTTTCTCACACACACAAAAAAAGGGCATCCATTGGATTTTGATCTGTTCATTCCCACCAGCAGGGCACGTTTCGTATCAGTGTTTCTTTCCGTATTGGAAAAAAACCTCCTGCCTAATGAGCGGTACGTATCAACACCATGGACAGAGCCACCTTCCCACACCATCCCAGCGCCAGCTGGAATTAGAGCTCATGTCACTGTGAGCGCATGTCAATACCACCACCGACACCCTCCCCCCCGACACCATCCCCCCCCCCCCCCAGAGTCCGTCGGCTCCCTCCTGCCAGCAGTAATTTTCAGATCCACCACCACCAACCACAGGCAAAATCCTTCCAGCAGCTGACGGCTCATTTCACTCCCTTCTGACAGACAGTTCGCATCGGAATAGCAGTCAATTCAAAAATAGCGCATAGCCCATTGATGGCGACGTGATAAGGTTGGCACAGGAGTCAGTTCGTGGCTGTCCTTCGAAGCTGACGGCCACTGTCCACTCCCACAAACCTTGTTCCTCCAGCCAGACACACCAGTTCAAAATATTACCCTGGCAGCTCGAACCAACAGGGCCGTTGCGTCATGCGTATTTAAGATAGTTGGAGCCCCTCTTCCCCCAGCCGCTCCCCCTGTAGCAACGGCAGGGGCTATTTTGTGCTTATTTCCTGACTCAAGTCTTTCCATTTGTTACGTTTGGCTCTGTTCCACACACAGCTGAAGAGCCAAATAGCCAAGGGCAGAGGGCTGCTATTTCACCTTTGATAGATGGGAACTAAAGTTACTCTTGGCAGCTGAGCTGAAGCTTCTATAAAGAAAAAATTGGGGCTCAGACACAAAAGGGCCATGCTGTGCAGTAGTTAGGATTACCTGAGCTTGGCTTTAAATCAGCTTGGGGAACATATTTTTGTCAGGATTATTTCACTGAAGAGCATCTAGAAATGTCATGGTGGATTTAAATAGATTATGGTAAAACTGGCTGCAGGCTCTATAAACAAACAAAAAACAAACAAACAAACAACAACAACAAAAAAATATTATTTGACCTCTTAAATAGCAGCTCAGTTTTGCACTATTAGGAAATACAGAACCCCACAAAATACAGACAATCTAACGTGAGGAGAGAGCATGATGAAGTCAGAGATTTTAAATCTTTTTGGAACTTTCTTAATTACAGAGATCTAGTCCCTAAAATTGTTTAGTCTTTCCCCCCCTTTACTATAAATCTTAGAAACACAGCAACTGTTTATGGTACACATATGCTATTTATAAAAAGCAACAGGAAGTTTTGTAGAAGTGCACATGGCACGTAAAATAAATTATAATGTCATCTAGCTCTTATATGCTGTCTTTTTTACCAGGAGAGCTCAAAGACAACTCTCAAGCAAACAGCATCATCTTTTGATTTACACAGGTAAGAAGGTGCAGCACAATTGCTTTGCGCAGGATCTCCCACCTTGCTCTTGGTAGAGCCACGAACAGAATGGATGATTGTAGGGTTGAGTCTACTGCTTTAACCACCAACCAACGTGTCCTCTCACACACATACTGGCTACAAAAACTGTATCCCAGTCTATGTCAAACCTGATTTGGAACTTCACTGGTGGACACGAATGCAGCTCCCTGAAACCCGACGGAGCTATATCTAGGTTTGTCAGCTGAAGATCGGGTCCACTATATTTCAGGTTAATGTATGCCTGCAATACACTATGTCTATTCTAAGCGTTTCTTAATCTTTTATTATTTCTCCATCAAGCATTGCAGAATTTGATAGCTTTATATAATTTAGACATCTGAGAACACCATAACATTCCATTTTAATACCTCTTTCCAATGGATAAGTATATAAAACCATTCCTAATGAGTTAGCCTTACTTTCAGGGACAACCACTGAATAATTCAACCATGACAAAAATGAGCTCTGCAATACTAAGTGCCATAGATGGCTCTGGCATGATCTAGACTTAATGACAGATGAATCCAGCTCCAGTCAAAACCATAGGAGTCTGTTTTCATGTTAGCAGTCAGTAAGAATGAAATCCCATTGGAATCTTGGGGTGTTTGAGTGGAATTTTTCAGTCTTGAAGCACAAAGACATGAAAACCCCAGAATTAGAAAGTGACTCGGAAGCTGAGGTCTACCGTCAGACAGATACCTTTGATGATATCTCTCTCTCTCTTTCTCAAGCTTTAGATCTAAAACAGATGCGTGGAGGTAGCAGATCCTGAAATCAGTGTAGGAACTTGTGTTGGTATGTAGTGGAGGTATGTGGGGGAAATAGCTACATCTTTAGTCCTCTAGATATCTTCTTAGGTCTGAACTTCACCTCTGATGATATAAATGTTGGAAATAGGGCAGTGACCCCAGCAGGTCCTTAAGTGTTAGAAAACCCTCAGGTCACCCCAAGCCTGAACCACACAGACAGCCCTTCTGGGAATGTCCTTCCCCAGAGATCAAGAGAGTCCATAACTGAGGGGGTTTTTTATGTGGCATCTTCTGCAACAGTGTCCTAGTACATTGGTCCAGTGATCTAATCTAACACTTCCTCCACGGCTACCCAGACAGCAGCACAGCCCTGAGGGAACAGACACAGAGAAAAGGCTTATGGTTGTAGTTTTCCATGCTCCTTTGTCTTGAGCTCTTCCCAACAGGCATGTGGTCCCCATTACCACTGGAGATGGTAAGTAATCTAATATTGAATGCCACTATTTTGAAATAGTGGACCTTCGCCTCATTGCTTTTATTTCAGGAAGAAAACCACAAAAATAATTTTGTTCTCCATTTCTAGTTCTGGATGAGGACAACTAACTTATCTGTCTGAGCAATGGATCCAGCAAGCCTGCAACCACAGGCACCACCTGGAGAGAAGACCCTTGAGTTACAGACAGTCCTCCTAGAAGGTAGGAAGGCACAAAAATCCACGCAGCTAATGGAAGTGGACCATGATCTGCTGGTCTTCAGCATCCTGACTTCTCTGCAGGCTGGTGCTGATCACTCACCAGGCTGTGTTTAGTCAATGCGCTGTGTAGCAAGCAGCCAGAGAAAGCCCATGCTTGTTAACTCACTTCTGCAGGAGCTCAGCAGCTATTCTTTCCAGCTGGAAAAATCTGAATTGTTTCCAAACATTTTCCTTCCTGACATACCAGGGTTTACTTTGTCTGGCAAGCTTCGCTTTCTCAAATCCAGCTATTTCCCCTCTGCAGGTCTTCCCTCTCCCACACACCCCCCCTTTTGCAGCAGGACCAGAAAGCTTAACCCAGAAAGCAGATGCACCCTAGGCAAAGTGGGGTCTATGAAGAACTGAGAGCTGTAGTTAAAAAACAAAGAGAGGTTCAAGTGTGCAGAGTATGAATGAACACAGTGACACAGTCAAATAAGTAGTACCAGTAGTAATAGTAATAATAACAAAATAACTAAATAAATTACTCTTTCTTCTCCTCCAGATGTTTTACAAGTGACCTTGCCTGTATCTGGAAGCAATTTCCCTCTCTCTGCTAATCCCCTCTGATTTCTCATGCAGACATTATATCCAGGTTTTCCGGATATATCAGACTTTTTACCAGCTGTCACAGGACACAGCGGGATTTTGCTTTTTGCTGCACATGTGTGTTAGTTAAATGCTGCACATCCAGAAAGATGCCAAAGTGATTAAGCAGAAACTGGACCCAGCACAGCATCAATTACTCCTTTTGAGATATAGATGGAGATTAATTTCGCCTCACTTTAACCGCCTTTGAACTTATATCTTAGACTATTGGCCAAGATTTGACAGGTATGATGATAGCAAATTGATGTTCAGGTAAAGTACTGGCTGCTTTGGAAAGGCTATGGGAAATTATTATTATTCCTCTCCATGTGGCACTTGTGAGGACACATCTGCAAAACTGTGTCTGGTTCAGGGCCTCCTGTACGTGAGATGTTGACAAACTTGAGTGAGTCCAGTGGAGGGCCACGAATGTGCTTTGGGGTCTACCAAGCTAGGGAACGTGATGGATGAGGAGAGCCTGAAAGAGTTTGTTCAGCCTGGAGAAGGCTAAGGGGGGTCTAAGTGATTTCTTTTAACTATCAAGTAGGAGGCAATAGAGACAAGGAGCCAGACCACTGAGGAGTGCACAGCAGGAAGACAAGAGGCAGTGGTTACAAGCTGAAGCAAGAAAAATTCCCATCTGAAAAATGAAAAATGTTTTTGCCATGACAGTGGTGAAGCATGGGAACAGGAGCTCTGAGAGGCTGTGCAATCTCACAGAATCACGGAATCATTGAGGCTGGCAGGGACATCTCAAGATCTTCTAGTCCAACCCCCTTGCTTAAGCAGGGTCAGTGACAGCGGGTTGCCCAGGACCATCTCCAGCCGAGTTTTGAAAATTTCCAGGGATAGAGACTCTATAACCTCTCGTGGCAACGTGTTTCAGTGTTCAGCCACATTGCTGAACAATGTTCATCAACCTGTTTTAATGTTCAGCCTCACAGTAAAAAACAATTTTCTTCTGTTCAGATGGAATTTCATGAGTTTCCATTTGTGCCCATTGCTTCTTGCCGTGTCAGTGGCCACCACTGAGAAAAGCCTGCCCTTGTCTTCTATGCACCTTCCCATCAGCTATTTATGAACGTTGGTAAGAGCACCCCTGCATGTTCTCCAGGATAAGCACTCCCAGTGCTCTCAGCCTCTTCTCATATGTCAGATACTACAATGTCTTTATCCACCTGCGGCCCTTCGCTGGACTTGGTCCAGTAAGTCCATTTCTTTCTTGTACTGGAGAGCCCAGAACTGGACACAGCACTCCAGATGTGGCCTCATTCATGCTAAGGAGAGAAGCAAGATCACCTCCCTCAACCTGCTGGCAATGTTATTGCTAATGCAGCCCAGGAAACTGTTGGTCTTCTTTGCTGCAAAGTCATATTGCTAGCTCTTGTTGGACTCCTTGTCCACCAGGACCTCCAAGTCCTTCTTTGCAGGGTTGTTTTTCAGATGGTCATTCCCAGCACATACTGATGCATGGGGCTGTTCCTCCCCACGCACAAGACTTCAGATTTGCCTTTGTTGAGCTCCATAAGGATCCATTGTTGGAGATTGTCAGAACTCCACTAAAACCCAAAGCAGCCTGGTCTGGGATAGAAGCTAGCACTGCTCTGAGCAATAGATGGGAACAGAGATTTTAGGGGTCACTTCCAACCCAAATAGCTTTGTGATTTTACAAATAATCATCACAGATGTGTCAAGGCTCCAGCATACTGGGAAGCTCCAACCTTATGAATATGAAAGTACATTAGATAAGACAGGCCCCAGCTGAAAGAAAAGAAGTGCCGTTTTTATTGAAAAACACAGAATGCAGTTAGGGGATTCCTCTACACTCATTCCTGGCAGCAACAGATTAAGAATTAGCTCGGTTTCCAAAATTTCACTCCAGTAACTTCCCCATCATCATCCAGACTCTTAACTTTCCTTCCTATTTTTTATATCAGTTTGAGTTCATGAACTCCAACTTTACATATGCTTCCAGTGATGAGCTGTAAGTGCACAGTATTATTTTTTAAAACAGAAATGGATGAGAAACATGTGCAAAGTGAAAGAATAATGCACAATAGACATTCGAGGTCCTATATCTGACATAAATGTTGCATTGTGAGGAATCACCTGGAGGTGTACATGGCCTTAAATTTGTGCACATGATTAGGGTAAGGTTGAATGAACATCTGCATGTGGACTCAAGATGACCCAATACTGACAGCCATAGCTATGACATGTAAATGTACTCAAACACTTATAAGTAGGTTTGTTCCTTCCTACTACAGAAATAAGCATAAGCCAGGAGGATGACGAATTTCCAAATCTCCAAAGACAAATCTCCACTGCAAGCTGAGCTGTTCTAAGCAGATGTCTATCAGTTCTCCTCCATCCAAAAGAAAAAAAATAAAAGGCTTTTGGAGATATTGCTAAATATCACCAGCCAGCCATGAGCTGGGATTGCTGTGAAAGACTGTGACAAATCTTAACCAAGAGGAGCTTAACTTCTGGTTTCTCATCAAAAGCTGCTAATTTTGTACCTGCAGCTGGCTGTTCTTGGATAAATGGCCCAGGTAGCCCACATCTGTCTAGTCGTTTGCTTCAGTACTGGTGTACTTCCCTAGGAACACTGATAAAACCAATCTGGTACTTCCCTAGGAACACTGATAAAATCAATCTTGGCTTTTTAGATATGGACTGTTTCCCTGCCCCTTTTTTTTTTTTTTTTTTTTTTTTTTTTTTTTTTTTTTTTTGTTATTTGTGNTTTTTTTTTTTTTTTTTTTTTTTTTTTTTTTTTTTGTGCTAGGGAGTTAATTGTCTTTCTGAGCAATTTTGAAATAAGGACAAGAAATTATACTGGCCCCACCTGTGAACATCAGAGCAATGAATGTGTTCATTCCCAGAGAAGAAGCAATTTTTTTACATGTATATTTGAGTACCTGCTTGGGAGATCACAGGAATGAAATTCAGAGAAGCACAGTATCAAGAAGTATTATTGCTACTAAGGCAAAACTATATGCATCTGTTGAAGACGTAAAGTCAATGCGTTGATTCTTATCCCAGTTCCTAGGTATTTAGCAGGTATTTAACCATCCTTGTCAAGATGATGTCACCTGGAATTTGTATCGTTTCTTCTGTGCCTGTCAAGTACAGTTCTTGGTAAAAGGACTGATTTGTCAGCACCAAGAGCACAGAGGTAAATTGGTCCTTCCAAAAGCACTTCAACAGTGCTGTTAGAGCTACTTAGAAATTTCTATGCAATAAATAGCACATTTTCCCTGAGAGCCGAAGATTCCCCATTTCCATGCTCATTCAACAAAAACCTGAAGGTGTTTCACCCAAGCAATACTGGTCCCCCAAGTTACCAGCTTGACAAAACCTGTTTTGAAGTGAAAAATTTGGTCACAATGAAAACAATTATCAAAAAAATATGAAAAAGAAACCACCGCTGCCACTGCTGCTGTCTGAAGGTCCCTTCCAAAGTGCCCTGCAAAATTACACACTTCCAGGGAAAGCTGTGATGATTCCTCATCATGTCAGTTATTTCTCTTAATTATGTCAGTGTCAGGGGTCTCAGTGAGATGGGGCTTTGTTATACTAGTTGCTGTAGCATCCTTTGAAGAACAGTCCGGTGCCAAAAGCTTGCGAACTAAGTAGAAAAGCATCAAGGAGAGTGAGAAAGGGACAGTTATTCTTGTTTTATACTGGAAGACTTAAGAGGCAAAGCAATTAAAGGGCTTCTACAAAAGTTGGCAAAAAAAATCTATAATCTTCAAGCTGAGAACAGAGTCCAGATGTCTTTGGTCTCTTTGGAGCGCAGCTGCAGGATATTTGTCCTCAATACTAATCTGGTAAAGCTTTTTAGGGCATTTTTGCTCAACTCAGACAGAAAATGCCCTCTCTTATCTCTGGACTACAGCCTGAAGACTTCATACAATACGTGAAAGTGTCCGTCAGCAGCGCTTCAGCCACAACATATGGAGTGCTTACCATCACGGGCATAGCAACATTTTTACTCCAGCCCTACTTACGCACCAGCCGCAGCCTCAGCTAAAAGCCTTCTGCAGGAAGGAATGGCTACCCGCCCACCGACTGACCGCCTAAGTGTTCAGGAGGATCGGAAGAGCAAAGGAAGTGTTTATAACTGATTTGGTGCTAATCCTGCCGGTAAATGCAAACTGCAACAGAATTAGTACCGGTAACCTCATCTCATCTTTGTAGCCGTTGTTCTCAGGGAAGTCTGAAATCTGATCTTCCAAATTTGGTCATAAATTGGCCACCAATTCATCCTTGCAAGAATTACTGGTTTTTTCCCCCCTTTTTTATTTTATTACAACATGGGATTTATCACATTTCACAGCTGCAAAATTTTACTGACATTTGAGTTACAACAACCTATTTCCACAGAACCATACTATGATTCTTTTCTCCCTTATCAGAATGCATTAAGCAACTACACTCAGGGCCTCTACAGGAGAATATCTAATTTGTCCCCTGATGCAAATCCAGTCATTCATTTTTTATATCTACTTTTTCTACATCAACTCAAAAGTGACATACAAGCTGTACAGCAGAATGAAGGTCCACGTGGTATCAAGAGAACTGTGCTTGACCGAACATTAACATCTTAGTTGAACTGATCCCAACATAAACATAATTAAAGTGTCCTTTTGTTTTAAACTAATACCACAAGTAGTTCATATGTATTGTAACGCTCCCTACTCACATTAAATCAAGATACAAAATATGCAAGAAACATGTATTTCACAAACAGAAATGTCATGCTTGGGGATAAACAGTTTTCTGTTGGCAGCTAAAGGGAGTCAATTCTCTCCCCAATGTCATGAAGTCTCCTCTACTAATGCTGCCATAACTGAATCCTGAAGATGTGCTTTGCTTTACAAGAGAGTCATGCCCTTGGTAACAGACAGGCATGCTCTGGGCTCTTAAAAACTTGTGGTTTTTTTTTAAGAATTATACCTTAATTTGGAGCTGCAAATCCCTCCCTTAGAGCAGTGTATTAGGAATAAACCATTAAAGTCAATGGGGTCAAAACAGTGACCAGGTGACAAGATAAAGGAAGAGCAGTTGGTGTTATCTGTACTGCAAAACTGTTAGGAGCCTGTCCCTGGCCTGGAGCAGGGATAGCACATGCTAGGAAGCATTTCCCCAAAAGCTTACATTTCAAGTGGGAGAGATGACAAAAGGATGAATGATAAAATGGAAACCCAGAGAGAGAACAGCCCAGACTGACCCAATATGACATCAAACACTTAACTAGGAACATCATCTTCTTTCCTTCTAAGCAATATAGAGATGCTGGCACCTTCTGAGGTCTAGTGTATCCTTCTGTTGACCACACAGACCCAATTTAGGTCTCCAAATTAGGTGCCTATGTCGGCTAACAGAAAATCAGGCCAAACAAGTTCTCCATATGCAAAAAGAGAAGTCACTAGCAGGATGACAGGAACCTCAGTCCAGTGGATTGCGAACTGTCGGAACTGCCAAACTCAAAGGGTTGTGATCAGTGGCACAAAGTCCACCTGGAGGCCAGTCACTAGTGCTGCATCTCAGGGGGTAGACAGTGGGGCCAGTACTGTTTAATCTATTCATTAGTGACTTGCATTTTGAGACAGAGTGCACCTTCAGCAAATCTGTAGACAGTACAGAACTGGGAGGAGCAATTGATACACCAGATGGTTGTTTGTGCTGCCATTCAGAGGGTCCTCCACAGGCTGGAGAAACAGGCAGAAAGGAAACTCATGGAGTTCAACAAGGAGAGGTGCAAAGTCCTGCACCTGGAGAGGATCAACACCTGCATCNCCCACACCTGCGGAGGAAAAACTCCATGTACCAGGATGGGCTGGGGACTGACCAGCTGGAAAGCAGCTTTGCAGAAAATGCCCTGGAGGTCCTGGGGGACACCAACCTCAAAACGTGCCAGCAATGCGCCCTTGCAGGAAAGAGAGCAGGCAGTATCATGGGCTGCATTAGGAGG
>VZTL01055719.1:0-31631 GCA_013400535.1 Scopus umbretta | reverse complement strand
TCGTCCGTGTGGCTGACAGGGGTGCACAGCACAAAAAAACAGACTGTATACAGTGTTAAATATTCTGTATTTGTGTGTGTTTGCATACTTGCATTCAGAACCATTAAAATTGTATGCATGTGTGTGTATACACTGTGCTTTGTTTCATCAAAATAATGTGAAATTAGTTAAAAGTGGTATGAATCATAATGACAGACTTGGTGCCTTGGTATCCAAGATACGTTAACATGCTGATAAGTTACTTGTTTTCCTGCTGTGAGAACTGGTTGCTGTATTTGATTCTTTAGCTGAATACAAACTAAATTAAATCTGCAGTGACCTATATTGTGCTCTAGCTAATGACCCAGTTAACCTCTGGTTAATTTTCTGTCTCTTGGTGTCCTGGGAACAGGGACATGTTTACTTCAGTTGCCACAAACCTTTAGAAATGTGCCACTGGCATTTATTATTCTAGAGCTGTGTGTTTTAATAGAAATTAGCTAATGGGCCATGGGGGTCTGCAGAAGTTGTAGAATGCCAATGAGGAGTTTTCTTTCATTTTTCCTCCACCCTGATTTACATGACTAAGCTTTTAGCTTTTCTTGGTTTTGTTTTTGTTTCTTGAGTATTGATCTGTCTCCTGTGGAGGAAACAAACTATTTGCTTAACGTGCAGGAAGACATTATTGTTGGCTGCTTCCCAGCGACTCCCCTCGTCAGCATTCTTTAAATTAAACTAGAACCAGTACAGACATTGGTAGGGAAGTTTGCGACTACTGCAATTTTATTACTGCATGGCTATGATATGCAAATAAATCTGAATATAACCTTAAAATAATAATAATAATAATAATGAAGATCTTGTCTAAGGGCAGATCTGAATACCATTCTTCTGATGCAAATAGAATTCTCTGGCAACTGGGTGGGCTCATCTATGAAGGATGTATTCTTTTTCAGGAAATGAAATTACACTGATACAATAACCAGCAGAGCAAGGCGGAATGATTATCCACACCCATTCGTAGTAACAGTCCGTATTGTCCATGTCACAGATCTATTAAGTAATGCATAGTCCAAAACACCCTGAACCGTTTCTGACATGTAGAACATCTAGTGCTTACAGGTTGAGGTCTTGCGAAACAGCTGTTCTAGAGCAAATCCTTTCTGCTCTGTCTGTTCCTTGAAATTTTTACCACAAATTTCCTTTGGAGATTAAATCCTTCCTTATTT
Source organism: Scopus umbretta (assembly GCA_013400535.1). Taxonomy (NCBI): domain Eukaryota; kingdom Metazoa; phylum Chordata; class Aves; order Pelecaniformes; family Scopidae; genus Scopus; species Scopus umbretta. The sequence continues at coordinate 30,423 of VZTL01055719.1, read as the reverse complement.
TTTGTTTTGCCCATGGCAGCAACAAGAACAGGTAGAAACAGCTTAGTGAGTGCTCAGCCTTATGCTGTAGTATAGCTGCTCTGCAAAGAGCAGATGGAAACAGTTCTGCAGCAAGCCTGAGTCCTGTGTTGGCCACGTAAACAGATGGGTTTGGATGGGGGAGTGGGGAAGCTTGGGCTGTTTCGCTGAGCTATTGGACACTTGTTCAGAGACTGGTTAGATTTATTTTGGGACTTTATATGACCTAAGAATCACTGCTTGATGATGACACATTAAAAATAGGCAACACTGAGAGGGAGAAAAGAATTTTCTATGAACAGATTCTTGGGAACTTGCTCTGTTCAGCCAGGTGGCTTAGAGCACCACACAAAATAAGCAGTGTCTGTGCTCTGTGTGTACCTTGGGTATACTCTGCAATTTTGTTAGAGACCAGCTACCTCCACCAGCTGAGAAGTGGCAGTCTCTTTTTATCTGTCCTCATTTCCCTGTTACCTGTGAGCACCATTAAATATGAAAAAAACATTCCTGATACGACTGTATGAGCTTTATCACTCGTTGTGAAACCGCTGCTATCCAAATAGGGCTTTGCAAATACTCTACCTGGTGGTTAAACCAACTTCTTCCTCTTTTCTAAGAGCCTGTCTATAAAGGATGCGCCACATCATATCCTACTGGGCACTGCAACCCTTCTCCTCCTGATTGTAAGTGGCGAGGGGGGAATAATTATGTGACTCTGTAGAAATAACACTGAAGTTGTGGTTTGTTATGTTGCTACAATATGGTTTTGTGCCTGAACTTAAATGATTAAAAATTGTCCTGTATTCTCCTGTTTTTTTTGTTTGTTTGTTTGTGACAGAGAAAGAAGCAAAATATCAACCTCTGTGATGTTTTGTTTTTCCTGAAAATTAAGTCTAAACAAAAGGAATTTTAAGTCACAAGATATTAAATACCTCACTCTTTACCAACTGAAGCATCTTGACAATGAAACCTTTTTCTGTCAGTCATCAGAGAGTACAGGGAATTCTATGTACAAAGGGAGCTACAGTGCCCCACAGCTTAGTCCCTAGTCTTTTCTGTTTATGAGCTTATTCTGTCAGGGTCTGTTAGTTTTGGTATTGTTAGAGGTTTAACAGGATTTCAGACTTGCTGGTGGTCTCCATGGGTCCTTTCCCTATTTCACCTCTGAGTAGTCCTACTGCTAGAGAAAAAAAGCAACTGTGACTGAGAAGATTGGAATTACACACAGTGTAATTCCCTTATTTATATATTTATAAGGGAATTGCTTCTCTTGGTTAGTGGTTGAAAGGAACCAAATCACGAGCTTTTGTAAGAGAGGGAATATACTTTTCAGATATTTCAAATACTAAGCTCAGTGAGATCTCTTTTTATCTTCTCTCGTTTTTGAAAAGAAATCAGTGAAAGAAATGATTCCTGTGTAGATGTATGTGATGTTTCTATTAATTTGTACAAATCTGTAGTCAGTGTTACTGAGCCAGTATAAGGAGAAGAACTTGTTCAGATCGAAGGCCTACCTGAGCTCCTTCAAGACCAGGTAAGAAAAATATATGGAGTATATTATACTGTGCTCTGGATAAAGTTCTTGTGTGGTGTGTGTGATTAAAAATAGTTTTGCCCTCTTGTTGAAGGGGCAATCTGATGTCATGTATTCATCTACCACAAGTAGTTTCTGAATACCTTTACAATGCAATGCAATGAATTGTTATTTACTTTCAAAGATGAAGGTATGGAAGCGTAAGAAAGATGAAAGAAAAAGCTAAAACATTTCTGAAATACGATTTCAGGAAGAAATTTCAGAAATGCTGTCCGCTGAATATGACTTCTGTTGCATGTCTATTTCCAAAGAGGGAAAAGATTTTTTTTTTAAATACTTGAATTATTAAAGTTTTCATATAATACTTGATGAATATCATAATAAATAGTCTCTCCGACCTGCTTTTGTTTATAGAAAATAGAATACCTTCTTAATGGTTCTTTATTTCAAATACTTAACTTTTCAGAGCTTCTGCTCTTGTGTTTGATTTCCTTATTCAGTGCACTTTTACATTGACACCTATAGGAAACTTAACTGACACTGCTTACAGTGTGGGAACTTAGATCCTACCTCTGTTTTTCTCAAAGGACTGAAAATACTTTGCATACTGAAAATACTTCTGTAGTATAGGTATTGTATGAAGAAGCTCATCTCATATATTTGCACTTGAAAATTGTTCTTTCTGAAGTGTAAACACTGTAATGGAAAAAACAGTACGTTATTCTGGGACTAAATTTTTATATAAGACAAATGTGTAAAAAACAGAATTGGGTTTTGATCTTGCAAACATGACTGTAAGTAGTCTGTTAATGACATTCATGAATCTACTTGTTTAGCCTCATGGATATAATTTCAAAAACCTTCCCAAAAGTTAAAATGTAAATTGCCATATAGCTCTAGGGATAAGGAATACAGGATGTTAGTGCTGGCTGTTTATGGATACCGATTCCACTACTGTCCCCAAGATTTAAATATGTATTTAGTGTATTGAAAGCTATCCTGTTACAGTTGTCTTTTTAAACAATATACCTAAAAACTCTGAAACAAAATCCCAAGCTTTTAATTACTGTCTGCCTTTTTTCCACTTTTCTCTTCCTGGTGCTCCCTAATTATTGTGACAACAGTTCATTTGCCAAGAAGTTTTCAACACAGAGTGCAGAATTCAAGTAACTTCTGTTAAGCCACTTTTCTTGAAGGCAGAATTTAACAGCACATTATGCCCTCTCCAGGTAGTGCAGATGCTCAAGATAACACTGATTAAGGAAACTTGCCTCAAACTACAGTGTTTTCCTAAAGCACAGCGATGCAAAAGCAATACCTTAGTCAGAATGTTTATAGAAAGAATAAAGCATGACTGTGTCAAATCTTGTCGAATTAGTTCTCCTAGTTTCAGCCCTTGAATATATATAGAATAATTTGTAATTTTTTCTCCATCCAACTGACTTGAAGCCTGCAAATGTCACTTTTCCATAACACTTGACTGTCAGAGTAAAACTCAGCAAATGGAAAAGAAGATATATGGAAAAATACTCTTGGTTTGGAAGGTGGAGGGAGAGGTAGCCGTTAAGTCCATGAGTCTAATACCAGATTTAATCTCTTATTTATGCCATATTCTGTTCTTGCCCTGGTATTAATTTGGAGTCAAGTGGCTTCAGTACAGTTGCACTAGGTTACTTCAAAATGAAGAGAAAAGGCACTTATTCTTACCTCTTTAGGCCATTTCTTTTGGCAGATGTTTTGTTTACCATTCAGGAACAGAGTTGGCATTTAGGCAGATATACTCTTATTGTATTTGTTGTTGATGCTTGTGGTACGAGCAAACCTCTTCCTGTGTGTGTTTGTGTGTGGTCTTTTGGAGTTTTCTTTCACGTTTATTAAAACTCAAGAGGGGCAATGAAGGGAACAAAAACTTCCTTTTTTTTTTTTAATTCATGAGTCTTGAATCATCTGATAAGGGTGAATATGCCACGCATCCAGCCCCATGGGCTCTGTAGGAGCTACGCTGAAAGGCCTCTGCTGTTGAACTATGTGGCCTTCCAAAGGGACGCCGAGTGGTCGGGAGGTGCACGGCTCCCTTGCTGCTGCACAGTCCTGTGCCGCCTTTTGTTCTCAGATGCTGTGTTTCAGACGCAGCTGGTGAATTTTCCGAACAGCATAGGGAAGGAGAGACTGTGATGTACTATAAACGTGAGGTCTGGGAAGCCTTTGCTTTTAGCTCTATAGCCACGGAGTCAGGATGCTTGACTGAGCCACAAGTGAATGTACGCGTGTATTCCTGGCATTTAACCGAGGCATGCTCAGTGGAGGAAATAGCTTTGTCAGTCTTTCAGTGTTGCTCTAGCTGTCGTCATTTGTCCAAAGGACCCATATGTTTCAATGTGATGATATGTGTGTTACGGAAATTTGGAATTCATTATTTTGAATTTACTGTGATGTGTTATTAAATGGCTGCGCAAAGCCTATAAACAATTAAAATGCAAATGCTGATCATTCACTTGCACATTGAACTTTGAGTTTTAACTCTACCTTCTTTATTCTGCATTTTTTTCCGATGTTGGCTGCAAATAGAATGCAAAAAGATTTCCAGAATTTTATTAAAACATGAAATCAGAAACATTTTTAGAGTTGTAGCATTAGGAGCTTCCCTAGTGCTTACTTCAGATATGACCTTGCCAGGCCTAAGGTACTAGATACACACAGATAGAGAGAAAAGAGCTCCATGTTCAATATAAATGTAGAAAAGCTTTAGACACTGCTGATTATCTGTCGCTTTGCATGAATAACTACAGCAGCTTGCAAATACGTAGGATTTGGCAGAGACCAAAATTGCAAATCCTTTGCAACAGCACTGCACTCAGATTAAGTTCCTGTGAAATCTTTCCTCAGTCACTAATTTCACACTCTAGGGATGGAACTGTGAACGGTTTATACTATATAAATCTTGTTTTAATAACAGTTTCCTTGAGCTTTAAAATGTTTTTAGGAATTGGTGCTTTTTGATAAGGAAATAGGATGTGATGCGTCTGTAGTAAATACTGTAGGTTGTTAGATGTTTTATTTTATAATTGTAGCATCCATGACAATTTAGAGAATGTTGAGAGAGTGAGGCCCAAAACATATTATTCTAACAGTGCAAATTCTATTTACTGGGATGGTTATGAGTGGGAATAACACTTAAATTAGCTTATTAACATCTGCTTTATCTTTATTTGGAAAATAAAACTTGATTTTGCGACACCATTTTGTATGCAACAGAGAAAGAATGTGAAAATGAGTAAAGCAGTTTGGGAAAACTTTTACATAAAAATATTACACATCAAAGATTGGTATTTGTCATATGAGCCTTCTGCATCCTTTTGCTTGAAAAGGAGGTTCTCAGAGTAGGATAGAACACCTGCCCCTAATCCCAGACAAGTGGTAAGGGCTGTTCTAGGGTAGCTAGCAGCCATACAGGGGATGGGGAGGGAGCAAACCATTTGCCTGGTAAGTGAGAGAAGGTAGAACTGAGGCTGAAGGCTTTCTTCCCCATGTTAAACATTTGCTACATCAGTTGGGCATTAGCAGGTGTATTTGACAGCTCACACCCCTTTTTACCCAACAACTCTTGCCCTTCTCCCATGCCCCTACCTATTTTGATATGATTGATTTTGAAGTCAGTGTGACGTGAAGTCCGTATGGGACAATATGATGGGATAGGAAAAATGCTTCCTGGGAAGCCCTGAAAGTGATGCTGTGTGAAACCTGATGTGCTGTCTTTGGGTTACTATACAAAGAACATTGTCAGTCCAACTGATATAGTTGGAAAAAAGGAAAGAATTGTTCCTGGAAAACTGGGTTTGAATTTGTTTTTAGTGAACACAAGTAATAGATTTCATTCTCCCAATCTAGAAACATGGCAATATAGTCTTTGTAAGGCAACAACATTTTTTTACTGTCAAACATCTAGTTGACCGTGAAAAATCCAGTCGGTGAAAAATCCAGTTCTGGCTTCTTGCTTCACTTGTTAGAAAGTGAGCAAATATGAGCACGCAGAAGTTCATATTTAACATTCTTTATAGGTTTGTTGCCTTATGGGCTGGTGGTGTAGCCTTTTACTGGGTTTGAATCTGTCTCTCCTCTCCTGCAACTTGGGCTGGAGATGCAGATGTGAGATGTAAACAGTACTTAAGCTTCTAATAGTATGTAGCTACTAGGAAAGACTGGTGAGGTTATAGACATCAAACTGGCGCATAATCCTACAAGATTCAGGTTGAGGAGTTGAAAAAGTGGCGTAATGGAAGTGAATAATCTGGACTGGATGTTTCTACCATTTCTGAACAATGTTTAATTTAGCCCTTAATCTGTGTTTATGGGCTGCTTGCTTCAGCTTTTTTTTTTTTTTTCCTTTTTATTTTTTACTTTTGTACTACACATCTATTTTAGGAAAATATCCTCTCTAAATCAGCTGAAAAATTGGCAGTAGACTTCAACTCTCACTTCTGTGGGTTGCAGGATCATGATCTCTTTCTGATGTGGTGCATGGCTGATAATTTTAATGTTACTTCTGTTAGCAGATGCTAGATGGGGAAGGGCTTGTGGGGAACTAGGTGCTGAAGTAGATATGCTCTTAATGTTAGCAGCTAGGCATAAGTGATTTGTCTATGAAACAAATCCTTCTCTGTATTTATTTACTTGGATTTTAAATAGAGGGCAAAAAAATTATTTTAATTTGTCTAGTCTGAGCATTTAATGTTTGGAAGTGATGAGATGTCTAAGAATGAGGAAATAAATATAGGACTAAACTTTCAGACAGTGTACTTGGTGTTTATTACTTTGCTAATATTAGGAATATGGGGGGGTGTTGTGTGGTTTGGGGCATTTTTTTTGTTGTTTGGTTGCTTGGGATTTTTTTAATACCAACTGTTCTCCACTGTCTCAATATATAATAACAGATGTGTGGTTTTCATTACGTGTTTATTGCTGGGTAGATCACTTTTAATTAAAACACCTTAACTGTATAAAGATTGCCTTACTGCATTTTCTTCAAGCACTCATGTTCATTAGAAATATGAAATCTAAGGTACTTTCATAGTAAATTTAGAAATGTGCTTCAGCTGTTTGTCTCCTAGTGTAGGCTCTACCGACATATATTTTGTTAAAAACAGAGATGGAACAGACCAACAGAGCAATGACAGAAAAGAATACAACTTGTTATAAAATAAGTAAAAATGTCCAAGTTACTTTGTGTGTCACATACTGCCTGGCGAATGCCTAGCAGAGGGTGCGACTGCGTACACTGAATTAGGGTGTTCATCATGCATGGGATGCCACAGGTAAGTTGTATTGATTTTTATTTATTTATTATTTTGTATCATGTAGCTCTTAAATGTCCTCTTTTTTAAAATTAGTATTGCAGATGCACACTTTATGTATGTTAGTGCTGCAGCTTAAAGTGTCCAAAATGCAAATATGCTTTTAAAAGAATTCTTTTAAAATCTGTTACTTGAAAAGGACCAAGCACCAGCATTTTTATGCAGAGATGAACGCCAATTTAATCTATATATTCTGCAGATGATGTTACCTTCTTTATATCTCAAAGTAAAGTAGACATTTTGAACACTCAATATCAAATTACATCTTGCAAAGTTACCATAATTGTGACTGCATTTGTGACAATTATTCATTAATATGTGAGCCTGTGCTGGTCACAAAGTTCAGGTGTTGTGCTTGTGTGAAGTATGGCTAGAAAGTTGTCAGTCTTCAGCAGTAGCTGTGATTGAGTTTTGTGCTGCCAATGTAGCCCCCAACTAAAAAGCAAGGATGTTTCAATTTTAACATATCTCTTTCAACTAGAGATTTGTTTCCACTTGTTTCATCCAATCAGTCTGTGACAGTTTTGATTCCCGTTTTTGCTTCTGCTGTACTCTGAATGGCTATGTAGAAACACAGAGAGTTTCATCTCTTGTAAGAAGCTATGACATGCTTGTTCCTATTTTCAACCAAATTCTTAAGAGGAACAGTATTTATTTCTTAGTAAAGGCCTGAAGCAAATTCCATCTGTAAATTTGTGATGCCACCTTATAGTAAAGGAAGCTGCAGTGACATGTCTGTGCCAGAACTCTTCTTTTTAATGCTAATTCTTCATGTTTCTCCAGACCTTGCCTAATGTATGTTATGAATGATGAATTATGAGAGTCTGAATGAACTGTGCTTCAAATTTAAGGTGTGTTTAATTAACTGCATAAAAATGTAAGAGATTGGAGAAGGCTTCTCCTTTGACACCAGACCTCTTCAGAATTCCTTCTGAGCATTCTTGTAATGTTACAGCAATTGTTTGAAAATCAGTGACAATTAATAGTTTTGTCTGGAAATAAGATGCACTAGATTCTGCTTTGTGTAGCTTTACAGGCACAAAATACTTAGTACTTGTTGTGTTGTGCTGTACATACCACCACCAACAAACTTTCTGTATTTTTTTGGTAAACTGAAACCTTATATGGTACTTTTTGGCTACACTTCTCTAGCACAGAATAATTTAGGCTAGAAGGGGCCTGTGGAGGTCAGTTAGTTGAATTCCTTCCAAGCAGGAGATGACTTCAAAATTAAGTTGTAATTTATTGTTCCTGTCTCTTCCTTAAATATGGGCTGTCTCCTTCCAAGTGAGGTGCAGCTGAAGTAGTATTATGTCTGACCTATTAATTCCATCCCGTCAGCCTCTGTTATGAAGATGGGCATCCCTGATGTCTCTGATATCTCTGCTAATGCAGAGCGCAGCAGAGATACCTGACTTTGGCAGGGAGAGTGCCTTCGTTGCACGTAAGTTGGAGAAGCTGCTAGCAAAAATCTAAAGCACTTCCTGACTTCTTGTACAACAAAGTTCTCCATGTGACAAGTCTTGAATATGCTGTGAATATCATCCAGTCACCAAAGCATGTGCAAACAAAAGGATGAGGAGACAGTGTGGCTTATGTGGACATCTGTGCTGTTGCAGCTCGTTTATTTTTATGAGATTACTGCGTTGCTCCTCTAGCAGAGGTGGCCAGTGTGATAGCTTAACGCAGGACAGAGTTTCTGAAAGTTATTACCCAACCTGAAAAGCGAGGGGAAGCTGAACTAAATGCAGTACAGGATGCAAACCTGGGGTACTGTGAGCTCTCTGGTTTGTTGTGGCTGGATGGCAGTTATTTACTAGATGAAGGGATCAAACTGAGTCGTCCTGTCATCTGTAACTGGAGGGGAGACGCTTAAGGTGGTTTTGGCTGAGTCAATGGTAACGATGAGACTAGGCTTACCCAAAGGCTGCAGACTATTTTATCCACTTTGTCCTTGCTTGAACTTACGTGCCATTTCATTGATAGCTCCTGCTCTCCTCTACTAGCATTGCTTCAGCTTTTGCTGGGTTCAGTGAGAGCCTGTTCTTGTTGGAACTTTATTTTGTACTTAGCTAATTTAGCCGTCAAACATATTTCATCCTGGTGGCTAAAAAAGGAGTTATAACTGCAAATTGTTGGCAAGGATAAGAGATTAAAGAAGACCAGAATAATGTCTTTTCTGTTCAGTTATTCATAGAGAAGGGATGTAATGATTGGAATGAAGGTGGGGCGGAGGGAAGTTTGTACATTGTGTTTTATAGATTATCTGTACTGGTTCTGATGTACAGGCCTAGATTAGACCTCTGTTCTTTCTTATTTAAATAAAATGGGAATTTTTCTGATGGTAACAATAAAAATGAAAAACTACAAACAATCTGTTCTGCCTGGTATTAGGATCTTTGAAGCTAGAATCCTTTTGTTTTCTGTCATTCTTCTTTCTTGTTCTCTGTTGCAGTTTCTTGCTACCATTGTTAGTTTTGAAAGTAGCTGCCTTTCAGTGACAGCTTATTGCAGAGAATACTGTGTTCCAAGTGGTCCCCAAAATGTTTACAAAAATGTGATTGGTAACACAATTCACTGTCTTATTTTCTTAAAATGTTATATTATCTGGACCATAGAATAAAATAGCTATGTAAAGAAATTAGCATCAGTCTTTTGGGAGCTCTGCATTGGATTTTATAATATAAGCACATTAAAGGTTAAACTGAAACTTTGCAATAACAAAGTTAATGACAAATTGCAGACAGTGTCCTACAGAAAAGTACTTCTAACTGGTAGACAATGTCTGCTTAAGTTATAACAACAACAATTGTTGTTACAACTTGTGGAAAATATGACAGACATTTGTTAATGTTCACAGAATAATGCTGAAATTTTTCCCCAAATGAACTTTTTTTCTTAAAGGATTTTTCACAATAAAAATACCATACTCCATAATACACATTTATATCAAAATCAGTATGCAAAGCATGTCATTAAAAGACGAGCGCAGTTGGCATTTGAACATCAGTTTTAATTGAGGCTGTTCCTACATTCTGTACACTTCAAGGAAATTAATAGCAGTGTTGCAATCCTTCAAGAAAAACGTAATTATCCCTGCTGATTCCCAGTTCCTGTGCTTCCTTCTCAACCCTGTTTGCTGATAGCCCAGCAGGTCTGGAGAGCTCCTGTTCATTTATACAGAATATTTCATTGCTTTGAGGAGAGGGTGTGGGCATTTAAAAATTTACCAGCTGTTTCAGGTCAGTTACAGCTTAAGCAGCTCTTTCGTTTTGAATGATTTATTTAGTTGGCCTCTCATTGAGATGTCAGCAGTTTGCAGAGACTGGAACCATGTGAAGAAAAGATCCTAATTTGTCAGCTCGAGAGAAGGGGAGTTGTTTGTAGTCAGAGGGAAAAAGGAATTAGTTCATTTTGTGGGTCTGACATGTTGGCTATCCCCAGATGCAGTACTGGAAGAAAGGTGGCTGTCAGACATGCATTTGTAGTTAGAGGTTGAAAAAAGAAGAGGAAGGGCTGTGTGTCTGAGGTTAAAGGAAGGTAGCAGAGAATGGAATAGGGTGTTTCTTCTGAAAGATGTGAGAGAATGTACATGTGTGCACATTTTATGCCTCAGAAGGAAAACCAGCAGGAGCTGAGCTTTCCCGCAGCTTAAGAATAAGATAGCATTATGACGTTAAAAATAAATAACTGCAGAATATTAAATGAGATATGACTGTGAAGTATATACCTCCTGGCTCATCTGCTATGGCAGTTCATGACAGGAGGAAGTTTGTCAGATGTATGGCACAGTTGCTTAAAAAAAACAAAAAAAAAACCAAAAAAAAAGGGTTTGATAGTAACGCTGAAGTAATTTGAGGCAAGCCTCATGCTACGGATGTAAATTGATAATTTCTAGAAATCAAAAAAGAGTGATGCATGTGATCTGTGTAAATTGGCATGCTTTGTCTGAACATGTATTCTCAGGGTGATAAAGAGTTTCACCTTTTTCTGAAATACCATATCTTGGCACTTGGAAGGAGAAGGAGAAGAGCAGGACTAGAAGATGATGATCCCATTGCTGTAATGCTTTTTAAAATGCCTGTCCAGAAACTGGTTACATTTCAAGTTGGTGATACTGGTCCCAATGGGTAACAGTAGGTATTGTTGGCATACTTGTAGAACCTGATTTAAGTAGTGCTATTGATAGATGTCTGTAGTTGTATAAAATTATATTTAATAATGCTACTGTTCCTTAATTATATTACTCACCCAATCAAAAGTCTCTTCATAAATGTCTGCTATTCTTGCACCTACAGGTGCTTTATATAGGAATCAATTTAGCACTAATAATGCAGATCATATTCTGGAAAAACACATTTTGAAACCAGACTCAGAAAGAGGCAAATGCTATTGAGAATCTAGAATGGGTTGAATCTATTCTGTCAGATACCTGTTGTGAATGTGTGTGTGTGTATATTTTATATATATTTTTTAATAGAATGACTTACCACAGTAACAAATTAAATTAGGAGTTTCAGGATTTTTTTTTCTTTACATGCGTTTAACTTTGTCTTTCTGTGCTCATAGTACGTTGATCTCTGCTAATACATGTTTCTTATGGATATTGGCAACGTCATATACAGTATTTAAAATGATTGGCATTAGTGATATATGCATAGCTCTTTTATAGCCTGCTTAAATTAGTGAATCTGTATTTAAGACACATAGAGGTTAGGCTTGGCTCGTAATTTTTGACAACTTCAAATACCCATTCATTAAAATTAGTCTAGCAAGATTGTTCTGTATGAGATATGCAAGAACTATATTCTTGATTGCTTTGCTTGAGTAAACATTCTGTTGGTCCTGGCTATGTGTTGTATTTTGGTCTTTTTAGATGCCTGCCTTTTGTTCTTCTTTTTCAGTCTGTTTAATATTTTTGCTGTACAGCTCTGCCCTGCTTGCAAAATACAAGAGAGTTTCAAAACTGAGAAGGACCCTTTAGGCCAGAATTAATTGGTCTTTTAGGCTTGTAACAGAAAGATTTATAGCAAATACTATATTCCTTGCAGTTATATGCTAACGACAGTGGTAATACATACAATTGTGTTCCATCAGAGTGACTGAAAGCTTAGAAAGTGTTTTCCTTTTCCTGTAGGTAGCATGTGAGAGACTCCATCAGCCACTATCAGAAACTTGTACGCCTCTGACTGCCTGGTTTCTTGGGTGCATGAGAACTGGATGGCATTTCATTCATGACTTGTTTTTCTGTATATTTTTGTACAAGGTCATAGTTTCTTGCATGATTATAGGTGATAGTACAGGAGACAAAGACAAAACAAAAACCTCAACTTTTGTGAATGAGGGCACAATATACAGAAAGGACAAGGTGTAATAAACCAGTGTGCAGAAAGATAAGTTGAAAACATCACCAATTAAATATTGTTTCATCTCTGAAAATATTGTAGTATCAGGGTTTTTTTTAAGACAATGCAGCTGTCCTGAGATACGAGTAGTATTTGTTGCACCAGAAACAATTTTTTAGTAGTATGGCTAAACTAAATTTCTTGAAATAGCCAAAATACAATGGATGTAAATAGCTTTCTTCAGTATTGCAATGGCACAAAAAAAGCCCAGTCAGTCCTGCATGGAATCTTCAGTTAATTTTAATGTAGGTTGCAGCTCAAAGCATTTTCAGTGAAAGGAGAATCTAGAAAAAATACATGCTTTGTTTAACAAGTGAAAAGTAAGCAGTAGCTTTGTTGTTTCTAAAGGAAAGTATTTTTGAAATCAAAATATAGCCTGAGTGTCAAGGTTTGTCCATACCTAGACCTGATGTGAGCTTTTCTCAATAGAATGCAGTGAAGAATTATGTTTCCAGCAGGACTTTATTGTATAAATGAAAAGGGATCAGGGTTTCATTTTAATAAATATTAAAAACTAAATTCAGACTGTGCAGCGCAATGGAGAGTATTAGGTTCTGTGTATATAAATAATTATGCTTACTTTAAGTCTCTAGTAGAATTACAGAGTGCATATTCTGAAATGTGCACGGAGATATCTCTAGCTCTTGGGACTAAATTCTGCGGTGCTATGGTGGTATAACACACCTGCATCTGTGGAATAAGGACTTTGTTGAGGAAGTGCTGACTCTATTGTTCTCTCGGCTCTATGTTTAACTATAGTGTGTGTTAAACTACTGCATTCCTGTTCTTGGAGTAATGGAGTGGTTTTGTTCTGACAGATGTGCTATTTTCCCTTTTCTCTTACTGTTCTACTAATCTTTTCTTCTTTGATTAGAAGCTTACGTATTTGCTCCTGCATTCTTTTCCAGTTTCGAGTATAATTTTTCTCTCTTAATTCCTCCATCTCTTGCCCCTCTCAGCCCTCCTGTTCCAGAAAAGTGAAGGCCAGTGCTTATGCTCGTTAATTTTCCTGTTCCCTTTCAGTGCCAGGTTGTGTGGCCAGCAGCTGTTCTTTCCTGACTAGATGCACAGCCACAATCTGTCCCTGCTTGATGTACTTAGACTGATTCTGCTTTCAAGGAACTGCTTAACCAACACCCAGTGCTTCAGAGAAGTGGAGGGGAAAAGTGGGAACAGTAGCAAGGTTTCAAAGTCCCTACTTACTGCATCCGTTCGTGAAATGTGCAGTGGTACCTGACAGGCTAGGAAGGGAAAAGAAACTTCTTTCTTCCCTTCCGTCCTCCTTAAAAAAGAGTCTTTAAAGGGATCAGTTGATGGAGTTGTTTCCCAGATGATGGTTGTCTTGCATTTCACATACTGTATATATAAATACATACATTTCAGTAAATAGTTTAAAGTTTGTTATATACAATATAGGTCTGACTCTCTTCTTACTAGTATAACTGTTTAGATTTCAAGAAAAGTATTTCTGACCTTGCATCAGGATAAATGAAAGGGAATTCGGTTCTTATGTCTGGAAACTGAAGAATCTTAAGTTTCTCCTTTCTTTTCTGTTGCTAGCATGCATGAAACCCACCAAGTGTTTCTTTCCCCAAGTGGAGGATTGGTACCCCTTTGGCAATGTATTACTGTGCAATATCAAACCTTGGGAAGGTTATGGAGGCAAGATTCTAGCTTCTCCATAGTTTTTGTAATCTAATAAAAAAAAAATTTTAGAGGGACAAAGGTATCAGCTGTAAATATATATATTTTTTGAAAACTGGCATGTGGATGGGTCAGGTAAGTCCTTGTTTCAGAGAAAGGCTTGAGGTAAAAGCTTCAGCTGAACAATTTTCTGTTAGCCAATGTTTGTCAGTCTGTGTAAGTATTAATCAATTAGTGCAAACACAGCTTGGAATCAGGTGAAATACTTCTTGGTCTAGTTATAATTTGAGAAAATTTAGGTGGAGCTGGGACCAGGGCTGAAGAAGTGTGACATGTTGCAGAGGGCTATTTATGAATAGAAGAGAAAGGACTTGTGTTTGGATGTAACAGGCAAATCCACATGTAAATGAAGTTGGTTAATTTAATGGCTTACAGAAGAAGTTGTTTTGTAGTAGAACTTAAGTGCTAGACATGAACACAGCACTAATGAAAACTACTTAAAAACAAAACCTGGCTTTGCAAACATATCATCATGATTCAATATATGGGATTAAATTCTGTCCCCTGGTACATTTCCAAACTAACATTGTAAAGGATCCCCTCATCATTAGTGTGAACTGGTGAATTTCCTCTGCTGTGTCTGGCATAATGGAAAAGTGGAGTCATGTAGAGATGCATCAAACTACCATTCTGCAAAGAGGAAAATGTTAAAAACATCTGAAGGTAATCACTCTAAACCTGGTGTTCGGTAATCGTGATAGTCTAGATATAGCCAGCCATTCATAACTGCAGTGAGCAACCATTCCGTTCCAACCATATGGCAAATAATAATCCATTATGGTAACAGTAGGAGATAGCAACGTATGCATATATAGATGTTATCTGTTCTTCAGGTGTAACACATGTCTAATTGTAGAATTAATTATGAATTTAGTAACCTAACAATTTTTGGAGTGTTCACTGTGTTGCCCTGGATATATCCTGGCTTGTAAGAAAAGAAGAATGTTTACATGCCTCTTCTCTCTTCCTTGAGGTTTTTCTTATGTGTATATAATACTGCTGTGACTCATTATTGTATGAGCATTCTGTGATGAAATTGTAGGGTAAAAACACTTACCAACTGTATAAAGTAACAAGTGAAAGTTGCTGAGACGTAATCTTGAAGTGAATATGTACAGATAATGATTCAGAATTGAATTTCAGATCTGAAAATATTTTTCATTTGTGGCCACACGAATGTTGAGTATTTGTCACATCTCTATCTTATCTCATGCAAACTAATCACAGAAGCTAGGAAGGGAAGTATGCATTTAATTACGTCTTCCCACCAAGTCTTCTGTAAAAGTTTGTAACCTCAGAATTATCAGCAAGTTGCTAGAAGGTGTTTGCTTACTTGCCAGAGAATCCCTGATGGTACAAATCAATAAAGATGATCAAGGGTTCTACCAGAAAAACTAAATTTTAGTTTCCTATCCTGCACCCATTCACTCTGGTGAGAAGATTTAATCAAACCTTATCCAAGTTATAGAAGTTAGTAGCGTATTTCCTCTTGATCATAAATGTGATCTGCATAAACAATTTCTAGTGTGCTGTATAGAATCGATCTTTGAAATTAGTATGCCATACAAAGTAGTTTTGGGGCAATCAACTACAGCAGTTCAATTACTGGCTGTTGAATTTTTCATATTTTCTCAAATCTTAGCCATATATATAAACTTTATTTCTCAAATTCTATAGCTAAGACATTTAACTGTGGGTATGGAAAATGATATACAGTTTTATGTGAATTTAAGAAAGATGCCTTGTAAAAGAAAAAAAAAAAATAGACTTGCCAACAAATACAGTAAAACTCTGTTCCCTTAGGGGAAAATAGTGAATGCTGGTATTTTACCTGAAAGGATTTCATAATCTTCCTTTTTTTCAGAATTGTGTAGGACTTGGTTGTGGAAATGCTGACCATTCTGCAGATTTCATGGTATTTCAGTAAAGCTTGGGTTTTATCTGTTTGTCTCATGTAGCCTTCAGTTTCACCAAGTTTTTACTTTCAGCAGAATTGTGAAAAGGTGAAGGACAGTGTTTCTCAGTGCTAGATGAATCCTGACTTTCCAATATAAATTTCCAATAAAAATCTTATCTGAAAGAAAAATAATATGCTTCTTAACAATCTGGCCTATGATTTTTTTACTAGACAGAGCTTTGACCTGTGGTGTCATAGAAGAGAAGAAGTAGGATTCCCGAGATGCCTGGCTGGTTGACAACTTAGACGGCATGTCAAGAAAGTAGGAATTACTTTTCTTCCATAAAGAAGGAAGGGGTGCTCTTCAAACCAGCTAGAAGGCAGAAATCTTGTGACAAATATTTCAATTATTTAAAATATAGCATCAAAAAGCTATGCGGATTCTGGGTCACAAGGAAATGGATAGGATGTTTTTGAAGTTGGCCTATTTTGGCACCAATCTGCTACAGCACTAAAGTTTTGAATGAATGTTGTAATTTTGACAAGAGTGCTATAAATTTGTGATCCTTAATGACAGCATATTTCACATCATGAAGGGCCAGTTAAGAAACAATTCTTTGGAACTTCCAATTTGTAATGCTTCCTCTTCCTCCTCACCAGGACTGTGGGGATCACAGAGGGCAAGCAGGTCAAGAAATGCTAGCAGTTTGCTAGCAGGTTTATTTAGGAGATGGCTCATATTTTTTTTCAGTTAGTATTTTTTGTGTGGTATATTAGTAAGACTACTTAAGACTAAGGTATCAAGCAAAATTAGTAAATTCTAACTAAGTTTGTCTTATCTCAGAGTCATCTGAAGGTTGGTAGGAAGAACAATGGTTCAGTGCTACTAGAGCTGCAGAAAGGGGGGAGAGCTGGGTATTTATAATTCAAAGCAACATTTTTTGAGATTGATGTCAGTGTGGGCTGTCAAACTGAAAAAAATATTGCTGAACAAATACAGAATTCTAGCAGCATGCTTGAATTTGAATTTCCTGTGATTACTCAAGGGCATGGTAAATCTGTTTCACGAAGATTACAATGGTCCTGTGCTGTGGTCAGTAAAATGCACAAGAAACTTGACCCACAATAGAAGCCAGTTTTCTGAACTCCAGGAAAATAGAAAGTACACAAAGGATGTAAGCCTTGTTTTATTTTTGTGTGTGTGACTAAACATGCATACACACACACATATGTGTGTGTTTATAAACAAAGACAAATGTGTGTTCAGGTAGTGTGTACATGCCTGTATGTATATCTACATATACATTTATACCTCAAAGTATTTTAGAAAAATATTTCCTTCCGTCTTTCTTCCCGTGCGTAGTAGAAGAGGATTTATCTCTTAATACTTTCAGGCACTGTTGTGCCCTCTGTCAGTCTGGGAATGGAAGTTAAGATCCGTGTCTCTGCCTGCCTACATGTCTGCCAAGCCATTTCAGCATACTCCCTTCCTGAGTGTTGCATCAGCGGGAAGTTGTTTAGTACTGTTGAGGTGTACAAGATGACTAAACTGTAGCTGAAGGAAAGAAGCCTTGTGAATGAGAGGGCATTCCTCATGTAGTGCACTTGGACGCCATTTCTTCGGTGTATGAGGAGGACAGAGTAAAATCTTCCTCTTTTAATAGCTGGAGTGCAAGAACTGTGAGTTCTCTTGCTCTTTTTTGCCTTCAGCTGCCACCACAAAATAGACAACAAGAATCCAAGAACTTACTGTCTGTCTGAAAAGTTCCTTTCCTACCTCTTGGGACTTGATAAACTCCAGCTCTCCAGTATTCTGAGTTACTGTTTTGCTTCTTGTCTAAATTGGTGGTATAAACCTCGACTACCATAGTGATCCAGGAAGGCAAAGCTGTGATGTAAAAAATGCTGAGAACTTCTAATGAAAGCTTGTCATTAATGTATAACTACTGCAACACCTTTCTTGGTGTCTAGCCAGTCTCCGACCTTGGTACATTTCCTCAGTGATGTCTCTTACACTTGTCAGCACTCTGAAGGTATGGATTTGACCAGTGTTTTCTAAACTTTGTGGACCTTTACCCAACGGTTCCTATCCTATTCTGTTCCTATCCTATTCTGTTCCTATCCTATTCCTTGATACGCTTGTCATGAACTTCAGAGGTCAAGACTGGATCTACCTCTCTTTAAAATTATCCACGGCTTTTATCATGATTGTTAATGAGAATATATATGTGGCAGATGGGGAGTACAGAGTACGAGAAAGTACAGCAGCCAGTGACCCCTGACCAGAAAGCTTTTTTCTTAAAGAGGCTGACAGTGTTTTGTACCGTTTAACATATCCTTATTGGTTTGCTTAACCATATTGGTTAAGCAAATAACCTCATTGTTTTCCTTGTAATTACCGTTGCAAAGGAAGTTTCCTCTTTTTAGATAACTCTTCTTGTTACATGATTCAGCTGGCATTTATGGTATGATCACATTATGCAAAAGACTTGTTGTGGTTTATGCTTAATGAAACTATCCATATGTCTAAACTGCTTATCAGTGTATGTGAAGGGTTCATGGTTCAGTTCACCAGTAATCATTTCAGGTAACTTCTTGCCTGATTTAATCATCTCTACCAAAAATGGTACATACTTGTCTTTTGTAAAGCTTGACTGAGAAAATAAAGCATATGGTGAACTCAAACCATAGCAAATGGCTTCCAGGTTAATTTCAAAAGGGAGTTAGGCACCCTACCACTCATACAAGTACTGGAAAGTCATTAAAACGTTCCTGTCAGATATTGATAAATCCATCGGTGAGGGAGAATTGTGAAATGATATTCTGCTTTAGTGTTCTAGTAAGCTGTCAGAAATAAACAGCTGCGAATATCAAGACGCTTGTACTGTCAAAGAAGCCTGATTTTAAAGGTGACAACAACATGTACTATTCAGGAACTTTATGGTTTATCAGTGACTATGGGAATAAACAATTACAGTAGAATGTAAAAGTGTGGAAGTCTAACATTGAGGAAACAAAAATGACACAGTAAGAGTTAACAATAGTGTCTAAGCAATCTTACTAGGTATTGAAATCACAGACTGCATGATTACTTCACAAAGAATGTTCCTGTAGTAAAAGTTGCATCGGGTAAATTAGATATCCAAACTGGAATGATGCTTTTTCCTCTATTTAAATTTGTTTCCTAAATTAGTGGTCCTGAATTACTTTCTAGAGAAACCCAACTGTATTCCGTTTCCTATACACTGAATACAGTACCATAGCTTGGACATCTAAAGAAGAGGTCTAATACAGTATAATGAATACATCCTCGCCCTTCTTAATATTGGATTCCTAAAGTTATTTTGTCCAAATTATCCGTTTTGGCAGAAGCATTTGAGAAGTTCATTATCTGGAATAGTACTTTTATCATTCCTCTTGCACATGAGCAAAGAAAAAAAAAATTGCATAGTCACTAACTATGTAAATGATAAAAAATATTAGTTTTCTAATCACAGATAATACATAGGCATTCCATTTCTTTCATTCTTCCTCTTTTTAAAAACTTATTCTGTGCTATATGTTATAATCAGGGTTTTTTTTTTTTTTAGCAAGCGTGGTAAATCATGTGGTGTTCTTTGTGCTGTTTGAACTAATTTGACTTCTCAGAAAATAAGGAGAGATATACTTGTTCATAATGAATATAATAGGCTTCACATTTGATTATTTGATTGTAGTCAATACTATCATCAAATAGTATCATCATCAGATACTAATGGTAGTTTGTGCATTTTTGCAGCTGCTACAGCTCTGGTTATTCTAAATAAACTTTAAATGTCTTTAAGCAGGATGATATTTAAATACAAATCATAAGAAAATTCTGGTTAGAAGGAACCTCAGGACATCATCTAGTCAAGCCCCCTGCTCAAAGCAGGATCAGCTATGAGGTCAGGCCAGTTTACTCAGGGCTCCTCCAGTCTGGTCTTGAAAATCTTCAAGGATGAAGATGTGTGTGTGTGGTTTTTGGTTTTGTGTATACACACACACACGCATACACGCAAATGTATACATGTATGTATACATAAACTATATATAAATATAAATGTATGCATATATATGTGTATACATTTTAATACACTGTACTCCAATGCTCAAAAAACAGCTACAAGCATTAAACAACCTCTACCCTTAAGAATCTGTGCAGAAGGATGGTCATCAGGAATCCAGTCCTGAAATTTGATCACCTATACTACTCATTATCTTGCTGAGCCAGGACTTGCCCAAGTAACTTAAGTTCCAAATTACTGCCATGTTCGAGCATGCTTTCTAATATTTGATGAACTGTTTAATAGTTCTTAGGCTTTCTGTCTCTTAGTAATACAACTAGTTGGTTTTCTCCTGCCACTTGCTACAGTCGTGCTAGAATTCAGTGGCTGTTCTGCATCAGCAGAAACTTAAGTTTTTGATGCTTGTGGCATGCTCTGGGTATGCAATCTGAGTGTTATTTCAGAGTGATCTTCTGTGTATTGTTTGCATGCAACATACACCTTCGGTGCACCTTTGTCTTTTCCTAGAGGAAATACAGGAGAAATTTTATGAAATCATGAAGGACATAATAAAAAATTATCCTTGGAAACAACACAAACAAGAACCTTGGATGAAAAGGGGAAAATGTTTACGCCCGTAGTTACCTTCACTTAAGATGGGAGCGTATCCTGTTGATGAGCAAGAATATCTGCAGTACTGATAGCTGAGATGCAATATAGTCATATTTTGAGCAACATCTTGAACAGGTGATATGTCTTAAGCCTGCATGCTTTCATGCAGCTGTTGATGTTATTACACAGCTTTCAGAATACTTGAAATATTTCTGATGTTGGTGATGCCACAATCTGAAATTGAAACTTCTTAGCTAAAGGAAGAAGAGACTAAACTCTAAATTTACTCTGCTTGTAGACAGGATATTCATGAAGCATAGTAAACAAATAAAAACACTCTAATATACATCCTCAATTTTGTCATGTTTTTACTTCACTTTTCCTCAGTAAGTGGAACTGGGAATAGCATTTAGAAAGAAAATATGAGGAACTGAATATTAAATAAAAATTAGCCCCAAAAAAAGTCATACATAAAAAGTGTTGGAGAAATCCTCTCACAGGTGGTATTTACTTCTGAATATAGCATACAAATTTCTCCCCATTTTATACAACTAGTCTGCTAAATACTTACCTGCAGATCTCTCATATCAGGATCTATATTTTTAAATGGACTGAATTGGTAAAGATTTCTTTATAAATGCTTTCCCAGTCAAAATGTAGATAGATTGGCATAATAACACCTTGATAACAGAGATACTTATCTCTAGTAGAAGTAAGTTAGGTTTATTAATTGCAAACATACTGTATTGTTGAGCTGGGATATTGATAACTACAAATGTCTTTGCATTGTTTATGTAAATGTGAATAGGAACTGTGGCACTGGGGGAAACAAGTTCATGATAGCTGCTCATGCCAAAATTTTAATGAAACTAGGCCTTCTACTTATAAAGATGTAATGTTCTTAATGGCTGTTTATAAGTAAAAATTGTATCTGGGATGGAAGAAACTTCACAGACAAGTACCCGTGAAAGATTATTAAAACTGAGTAATAATTGAATGATCTTCTAGTGAAATTTCTTTTGGAATCCTATAGTAACTATCCTTGAAGTTAGAAAAAGTGAAATACTTACAGCACTTGTACTACAGTGCATAGCTTCTGCACATGTGAAGGAGTGAAAAGTTCAAAGGTTTGCCTTTATTATGGAAGAATATAATTTTCTGGTTACGAGTGAGCGCTGTGAAAGAGGTGTACAACAGGTCTGAATAGGGACGTTGGTGTGTTTAACTTCAGTTACTCATATAGGTAATTCATTCTTATGATAACTTTTTGAAGTTTTAGAGTTGAAAATCCCCTATATCAACAGTCTGGCTGTGATGCCTCAGAAAGAAGGTAATGACAGACCTAGTGTTTTCTCCCCTACTGCATGCCTGAAGATAGCTACTTAAAAGGTGATAGGAAAGGAATGATAAGAAACAGTTTGCATTTTGGCTAAGCAAAGTGTTGGAGTACCTGCTTGGTACATTTCAAATGCATTTGACCTTGGTTTGCATTTAAATATTTTAAATAATACAGATTTCATGTAGTAGTTTCTCTAGTCTCCATTATTAGATGCATTGTTATTTAGCTTTCTTATCAAAACACTTTTTTCAGTTTATGAATTGGTATTAGTTGTGATCAATGTAGTGCACGACAGGCTTGAGCTCTGATCGCAGTCTGTGATGTGTCTTCTGTAACTTTTGAAGTACAGCCTAAAACCTAAAACTTTAACACAAAAGCACCTTTTTATGCATCCTCAAAGATGCAAAAGAAAGCAGCTTTCTATAAAGATTATGAGAGAAAAGGAGGTTTAGAACTGAACTTAATTCCATTAACACTCTTTGAATGTTAATAGTTGCCATCTTCAGATCTCATCTTATCCTGGAATAAAGAATATTGTTGGAGAATAAAGATCACAGGAAGCCTCATTTTTATTATGAATTTTTAAATGAAATTTATTAAATTTATTTTTATTAAAATTTCTTTATCTGTTACAGAAATTAAACAGTTATCTTAAAGAATACAAACTAAAATTTAGTTAAAATTTTTGTTTGTATCTAATTCTGAATTATCATTAAGGAAAGCTATTGTTGTTTTCTGCTGGAATGATTTAGCCTTCTTGGCTTGTATACAATAGATTGTGTGCAATTTTCTCAGCTATGTTTTTTCCTTTTCCCAAAACAGTTATTAATCTAAGACGACTGTCCTTTTTGATCTTGTTCCAGACTAGCTGCAGTTTCTATAGATAAGACCAGTGATACAAACAATCATAGCTCTCATGGATGTGCTGTTTTTGAGTTAATTTTCTTCACGGTAGCTATGAAGTTTTGTGCTGGAATTTCCAGTAATCTGCGCTGGAACCAGTGCTGGTAACGCAGGGGGGTTGTGGTTCCTGCTGAGCAGCGCTGACACCGAGCCAAGGCCTTGGCTGCCTCTCAGCCCAGCCCAGCAGCGAGCAGCTGGGGGCACGAGGAGCTGGGGGGGGACACGGCCGGGACACCGGCCCCAGTGACCCAGGGATGTCCCACACTGCGTGCCGTCGTGCTCAGCACATGGAGCTGGGGAAGGAGGAGGAAGCGAGGGGACTTTGACAGTAATGGCGTTTGTCTTCCCAAGGAACCATTACGTGTGCTGGAGCTTTGCATTCCTGGAGGTGGCTGACACCTGCCTGCCCGTGGGAAGCAGTGAATGGATTCCTTGGTTTGCTTTGCTTACATGCCTGACTTTTGCTTTACTTATTAAACTCTTTATCTCAACCCATGAGTTTTCTCACTTTTACCCTTCCAGTTCTCTCCCCTATCCCACTGTGGGGGAGTGTGCGAACGACTGGGTGGTGCCTAATTGCTGGCTGGGGTTAAACCACGACAATGGATCGTGTGCAACATTTGCTTTTTTCAGAGATGTCTCAAATGCAGGGATAACCAGATAGTCTTACTTGGAAATAAAACATCAAAAAAGAAAAATGCTACTCTCTAGTTTTTCACTTCTGAATTATTCAGCATACACTGCTGCGTCAAAGGATGCATGCATCTTATGTACTGTGTTCCTTAGGGTGTTTTAGAATGGATTTGATAATTCATTGTAATTTTAAAATTCCGCACAAAATACCTATTCTTCGTTCCTTAGGTGACTGTTTCTCCTGATGTGAAGTTTGTATACCTCTTTTTTTGGTTTGTTTGTTTGTTTTCTAACTCTCATTATGTGTATGGTTATAGGAAATCTAGAATTTCAAGACTTAAGAATAAATATACTTCCTACAAAGTGTTCTAAACATTGTAATTCAGATATCATGTCCATATCCTTAGGTTTCTGTACTGAAAGGTTTGGAAATAATATCTATAGTAGGAGGAAGATCTACTTGGAAAGCCATGCTCATCCCTCAATTGAGACATGAGTTATGTGTATAATTTAAGAATGTGCATCATACGGAAAGAAAGAAAATATGCATAGTTGCCTCGTTTTGTTTGCCATTAGCCTTTCGGATACTGCATTATGGTTCAGTGCTAATGGTGCTACTCCCAGAGCTCCATAATAAGAGTAATAGCCTTTTGGCCCCTGAGCTGGAGAGTGTACAGATAATAAAAACTGAGAAAACAGTGGCAAAGCTCATGCACTCTCTTCATGAGTATAGTGTAATACACAAATGAGCCATCTCATATTCCATTTTAGGAGTAATTCAAGGAAAACTTTTGGGAATCTTAGATTTTGGAAATAGAGCCATCAGTTCTGTAAGAAGAAGGACATTGTAATAATCTTGCCAGTTTACGATGCCGTGCCTCTTGATGCTGAAATGATACCATGGCTGGCATCGAGACAACTACAAACATTGTGCGCTCTGAGTCAGATTCTCGATCCTCTCAGGTAGCTTTTCTTCTGATGCTGAGGGGCTAATGACAGCCTTGAGAATGTTGTGGGAGAAAGGAAGATGAAAGATTTATAATTTCCCCATAAAAACGCAGCTCAACAAGTTTGTGAGAACCTATGAGTAACTGTAAACAAATGCATTTGGTTTTATCACATTTCTGAGAATGCAGGTTTTTTTCCCTACCTATCTTCTGTTCTCTATTTCCAAAATGTCATCTGGTGAGGGATGACCTCTGCTACTTGATTATTTTCTGCTGGACAGTTTTGCATGTTACCTTTTAAATCTCCTCTGGATTTGAAATTTGGAGTCGAGAGTTATAGCAATATGATTCACTTCGTGCCAACCCTATTTGCAAAGTGTGCAGAAACTCAGAATGCTAGGTGAATCTGTGCAAAAGCTACTCAGGTTTCTGAAGCCCCATAAATTTTAAAATAAGTAAGTGATAGCCAGGGCTTCCTTGCTTATGGCTGAAAATGAAATGCTTCTTGTAACAAGGCCAGTTCTCTCTCAAGGTATGGAAGAGATCATAATTTACTTAGGGTGTTTACCTCACCGTCATGCAGTAGGTGCTTACTGTTGGGCTTAAATTCTCTTCTGTCATTAATGCAACTGTGCTTTTACTATTGAATTAATTAACTAGTATTTTCACTGTCAAGGTGTAAAACTTTCACCCCTTTTTTCTTGGGCACAATATTCCTCCATGTAAACCAACACTGATCGTGAGCTGCTCCCTGCTCCAAGAAGTTTCAAGGTGTAGGTGACACAGTGTAAGACAATGGAAATTCAGTTTATCAGACTGGTAATGCTTAAAATACTGTGACCTACATTATGCCTGGCAGTTTTTAAGTGAAATGTATTTCTAAAACTGGTGAGTTTTCAGTATTCCGAAAAGCAAACATGATATGAGAGTCAGTGCAGAATATGTTTTCAAGCAATAAGAGTTCAGTTTGCCAGCATCACTACTGAAAATGAGATTCTTACTTTATTCTTAGGACTTCTAGTATGCTCTCCCCCAAAGTGTTTAAATTTTTATTTTAGTGAGCTTTGCCACTAACATGTTAAACACTTCCCTTGCAGTGTTGCAGAATCCAGCACTGAAGAGTTGAGAAGTGCCAGAATAGAAACTACTGCATACAGTCTGAGCGGGTTACTTAATACAGACTTCTTTCTGGAAATTTTTCATCATTCCCATTCAATGGCACTGTAATACTTGACAAGAATTAATAATTTTCCTAGTGCACTTTTGAATGGAAAAGGTTATTGTTGTACTTTACAAGTGATGAATTGAGACAAAGATACAAGTCAAAAGTATCCTTTGTGCATTTTTGTTGCTGCTGCTTTGGCAGGTGGAAGGCTGCTCAGCTGGAGTTAGTTTACCCTCATACAGCCTTTTCTACACACAAAGACCCTGACTTTAGCCACAGTTCTAAGTTGTCAGCAACCTTTCAGAAGTCCCAGCTCCATCTTCCCCTTCCCCTCGCCTCCGCAGAGAAAATTAGGAGCACACAGTCATCAGCTGTGAAAAGTTTGCAGTTGGATTAATTAGCCCTGCTCAGATTCAGGGCTCATTAATTGTGTTTAGCAGTGCATTAGCATACTCATTGTGCTTGCATTTCTGAAGCTAGCATATTACTGCACTGCATTGCCGTCTGAACACATCAGCCCAGTCAGACGTACCAACCAAGTAGACGCGTCACTTAGCTCCTCCTAAGACATTTTTGCTGTTGAGCAAAAACAAACCCAAAACTAGGTGACAGAACCAGTAAGTTGTTATTTTCTGTTAGAAGCAGCACTATCAGAGTATGAAATGCTTGTATTGCTACGAAGCCTGTCCCATGTTTGCTGACAAGGGAATGGTGAGTCTCGGGAAGTACAGGTTTGTTCTTTGCTTTTCCCTTGGGACAATTCAGCAGCAGACTATCCAAATCTAATGTATTATCTTGTGTTTGCCTCCTGCAATGATTTACTATAGTAACAGCTGTGTAAATAGTGAAATACATTACTGCTGGAGAAAAACTGTAAACAGAATTTATGAGCTAATCAATGTATTATATGTTTTGTAATAGTGCAAGAAAATAGCTGGTTACAGTTTACCATATTGCTCATAAAAAGCTGTAAGTACACATAATAAAACCAAGAGTAAAAGTAGTATGGAAACTAGAATTTGGCTGTAAACTGTTTCCATCTTCCTTTGATTGTTGAGGAAAGTTGCTTAGCACATTATTTAATTAACTATGGTTTTCAGTTATGCCGGTTCAACTTGCAATCTTGTTAAGACACAAGAGGTAACAGATTTATCAGTGTAACACTGTGGTCATATACTCTAGAAAGAACTGCTTTTGGGAGACAAAGTGGATGTCAGAGTGATACTTATTTACAGTCCTCTGGTATTTGTCACTAGAACAGGACAAATTGCAGCAAAGCTCAACAAAATTTTATATAAATGTTATGTATATTTTTCCCCTGAAACTTTTGTTAGTCTTTCCTAAAATATTTGGTGTTGCTTTCTGCAGAAGTTGTAGTAGACATTAGTTTTGGTTCTTACTACAAGAACACAACTGCAAATTCTTTGGGTTTTTTTAAGATCCAAATTCTTCATAAATTAGTATTTTTCTGAGGTTTTTCTTCTTTCTGTGGACACATTATTATTAATGACATAATGAAATGAGTTAATCGTGTATTTCTTATTTTATTAGAAAACAGTTTAAAGACCCAGGCTGAGTAGTTCCCTACTTATAGGATTTATGCTTTGAAACAGAGCAGCAGTGTCAGTGGGTGACTGTGCAGGTGCAATGTGGCTTAATCGGGATGAAAAAATACAATTTATACAGGAAGCATGCTATTTTTGGATACTTACATTGACATGAATCCCTTGTGAATTAAACCATTTAATATATGAAATGGAAAAAGTCCTTCTAATCTTCCTTTTGAATGAGCCGTGAAATAGGATACGTGAACAGCCTGAAGTGTGAAGAGGTTACTATGGCTTGGTTCCAATATTTTTTTATAAGATATTAGAAGATTCCAGGAACTTAAAGGAGAACTTGCTATCTTCTATAAAATAATGCAATACATATCTGAAAATATGTCCATTTTTCATGGCAAAAGCTTTCGATACTCTTTCTGAAAGTGATCTTGATGCTCCTTAACAAATACATAAGGTACTTAACCACAAAGTATCACTTCTAGTAGAAAGTAGTTAAATAACTGTGTGTGCTATCCGTAGTTGTACCTCTTTTTCAGGAAAAGACAGCACTCACGTTTCATGTCTGCTGTAACAGACACTAGAAGGACTGCAATTAAGAGATTTATATGTAGTCAGCTTTGTTAAAAAAATTATTTATATTTAAATAACTTTTGGTTAAAAATCCTAAGTTTATGGGACAAGCTTCAAGACACCTCACTAAAAGGGATTTGTATCATAGTAAACTATTTTTCTAATGCATTGATTTCTTAATACGGTGCCAATTTTTAAGCCTTCTTTCCCTTCAAGCAGCATGTTTTGTCTGACATTAAGCTGTTGTTTCGGCTGTGCAAATTAACAATATTGACTGAATGGTAACTTTTTAAGCTTTTCTTAATGCTTGTTATGAAAAAATTGTAAATCTTCCTCTTCACCTGAGTAACCTGTTCTTATTGTGACTTGATTTAGACTTAAAAGCTAAACCACACAGCAGGTGAATAATGTGAATCACTGTTGCTTCTTTGAACAGGTTTTTAATGATCCAGGGTTTTCAGTTGTGCTGACTATTTATAGCTCTGCTCCCCCTATCTGCAGGTTTGACTCTTCAGCACTTCTGAAAATTAGACTGTCTGAGAATTTGCTAAAATGGCTGTGTCTGTGTATACAGGAAAGGAGCTAGTGCTGTATACTAGGGAAAAAAAACACTTTTGTGTTTTGAAGGAGAAGAGAATGCCTGAGAAGCCAAAGTCAGAAGCAGCATTTTCTAAAACGAATTCTACAGCAGGGAAATAAAGGAGTGCTTATGGACAGTTTTGCAAAATGGTGTGGTTTTGTTGGTGGCAGTGTTCTCATCTTTGCCCGATGCTATGTCCAAAGAAAGCAGTAATATCAGTGGTTACTTAATGCTAGTTAATGGTTCCCGCCGGTGTTGTACAGTGTGCTGTTGGTAGCTCAATGGGTACAGTTTTTCATGTCCTGAATAAATCAGTACCTTAGAAGGAGGCATATAGCAATGCTGTTATGCTGTCTCTTTGGAGGAAACCTCAAATTAAGGTGTTGCCATGTGTTCCTAAGGTCTAATTTTAATGAGTGGACTGCTTTAGTTATATGTGTAAATAAAAGCAAAATTGTGCACACTAGTGAATCACTTACCAATTTGTTCATGGTAATATTTTACAGATGCTGATACTGGAAAGCTTGATTACTCGCCTCGGCGTTCCTCTATAGGAGACCAATTGCTGACCTTGTGAGTGTAAAACCCTCTTGTACGATGTTAATTGCTTAGTCTCTGTGGCACTTAAAATTCAGTGATATATTCCATGAGGACATTTGTAGACATGTTCAAGGTTTATTTACTGGTGAGTAGTTTTGCCTGAGGAATAGAGCTCAGTTTCCTTTTTGTATGCAAAAAACCAATTTTATTTTCAGTTTCCAGGAAATCTCTTTTGTCAGATGGCTTTGGAAAGCTAGCATTTTCCTGACAGTTGAAAAATTGTCAAGTATTTTTCTGATGGTTGAGCACTGCTTTTCTGAGAATACTTGGAAAAAATAAGCATTATTGTAAATCAGTGTAGTTGTATTAAGCTTAATAGATGTATTGATTTCTGACAATTGATGATCTGCTGTGGGAAGGAGGGATTTAAAATTCTGAATATAGTTCATTGATACTGTGGCTTCTCAATTAAGTAGCACTAAAATCCACTCTGGACTCTATGAAACGGTCAGATTTGTGGTTCCAGTGTTCCAAGTTGCTAAGATAACCTGCTAAGATATAGTTTTTTAACGATGTCACATTTGCCTTATATTGAAGAAGGTCTCTCCTGTGTCCAGTATTCTATGTGGACTACTGAATCTTTTTCATGTACCTTCAGAAAATTATCTGTCCCTCTTCAGTTTAAGTCCTGAGGTCCAAATCAGAAAGCAAGGCTGTGAGAGTCTGGTTATGTTCCAGGACACTGTAATGGAAATACAGTCCATCTTCCTCTTCTCTGATCTTTGCTATTGGCACTAGATGCTTTTCTTCTTAGGTACGTCAGTCTGGGAGTTAGTCGTGCTGTTAGATGTCCAGCTCACAGAAGGATGTTACAAGAATGACTACTACGAATAAGATTGTTGCAGTACATTGGTCCTAAGTGCTGGACCTCAACAATAAATCCAGATGACACATTGGTGTAATTAATACTATAGCTGAGCTCTTGGCCAGGTTGGAATCTTTAAAGCGTGTCCTATTTAAAGATCAGTTCATTTACCTTTTATTGGAGCAGGGAAGCAAACATCTGTGCTGCT
Source organism: Scopus umbretta (assembly GCA_013400535.1). Lineage (NCBI taxonomy): Eukaryota > Metazoa > Chordata > Aves > Pelecaniformes > Scopidae > Scopus > Scopus umbretta. The sequence continues at coordinate 565 of VZTL01055719.1, read as the reverse complement.
TTTTTGCTAATTACCTCTGATGTTTCCGTTTAAACAAGCTGTTCATATTGCCTCTCTTCTGTACTGCTCGATTTCTCTCTCTTGCGTTTTGAGATCTCTTTTGTCTTTGTCACTTCCTTCTCATTGCTTTCTGAATACTCTAAAATTCAGTTTGGTATGCTTTCTCCTTCTGTTCTTTGCCCTCTCTTTCCACCCTTCGCCCTGTTACTTTGCAATTGCTTTTTTAAGCAAGGACCTAGTACTTCCCTGTGATACTGATGTAAAAGAACATGGCGCAGGGTAAATGGACGTAAGGAGGTAGAGGGGAGTAACCACCAGAGGGTGGAAGTAACTATCTTTGTGGGTTGTGCCATTGCCAGTCTGAAGATTTGGCCACCCATTTTGTCATGTCTGGAAATGCTGTGTGATTGATAGTCCTCACAGAAGGAGGAGAGGAAGCTTTCTTATTAAGAAGTGACTAGATGAACTGCTCAGTACGTTTTTCTGTTCCTTCTTTCCAACGATCCCAGAGGTTTTTGTCTGTATTCACAAAATTATTCCACTGATTGATATATATATATATATT
>VZTL01055718.1:50718-68958 GCA_013400535.1 Scopus umbretta | reverse complement strand
AATGATTCTATGATTCTATTACTCTGTGATTACAGCCTTTTAAATGTATTGCTCACTCATATTTGTAGGTTTTGTGCCTAGAAATATTAAGACAGTTTTACTGTGTAAACTGAACACTCTATAACCTGCTGTTGAAAAGAAAGGTGCGCTACTCTGAAACCCATGGTAACAACAGCTAAAAATTGAATGCAAGGAAGCAAATATAAGAGGGGAAAAAAGCCTTTTTTTTCCCCTAATGATTCAAAGCTTTGATGAAGATCAGCTGTTACAAGGATCAAGTCCTAAGGACTAAGTCCTCATATCTTTATCTGAAGGCTGTGTATGGTTACATAGACAACTGCAAATCTTGCCTTCTCCAGTACTTCCTAGCATTATAGAGATGTTCTAGTCAGATGGTGGGAGCTTTACATCCAACCAATGGTGATCGCATTCTCACCAATAATAAAAAATAATAATAATAAAAAAAGACCGAGACCAGTTACTTCATGAGCATTGTCTTCTAATTTATAACAGAAAATGTCAGTTATTAATTATAGCTACTCTCTTTCTTAATAGGAAATACCGTACCAGCAGTGTTTGCCATACCAGCAGCAAATCGACCTGGCTTCACAGGATATTTTATCCCAACACCCCCCACTGCATACAGGAACCAAGCCTGGATGCCCTATGCTGGAGAGAATGAATTACCAGGGCAGTGGGCAGACTCAGTAAGCATCCTTGCTTTTCTAACTGCCTTTATTCTCTGTGATTTGCAGAGGGGGGTTTAAGCAATGATAAGTGATCAGCAAAGAATCTGAGCAAGATAATTCTTCCTTGAATGGTAATAATCTCTAGTAGTGGGAAGTTATTAGAAGGGGCATAGATACTTTATCTGTCCACCCCATGAATTTTTAAGTAAGGTCTTTTATAGAGTTAAATCATTGACTAGGTTAGGGGCTGGCACCCGTTCAAAGTTGGTGGGTTAGGTACCATTTTTCTTTCCCAAGACAGCAGTTAAATATTTGGATAGGCACGTGGCAGGATTAGGTGATGCTGCCTCTCAAGGTGGCCGTGTGCTGTTTGGAAGCTGGGGAGCATCATTCCCTCCTGGAGGCTTCCCTCAAGACAGCCCAGCTCCGGAATCCTTCCTCCTGGCTCTGCCGCAGCCCTGCTGTGCAGTGTTTCACATCCTCCTGCAGGCTGCAGTGACAGATCATAAATTAGACAATTAATTGCACAATCCTAGTCTGGGACAGATGTAATTTTTAGCCCAAAGTATACCTACATTTCAAAGAAATAAAGTTGAGACAACCTAAAATGAATTGCAGTAGTTTATCATGTTTGAAACAATTCCTAAAATATAGGGTTTTTTTCCACTGGCAAAAAAACCCACAACAATTCTGCTGCTTGAGCTTACATCTGGTATTTACGCAGAACCAATTCAGTTAAATAAACTAGATGAATTTTATTTCCTTGTGCATACTATCAACAGAATATTTTAGTGAACTGCAGTTGGACTCCAATAGTTGGCTTTGAGCAGCTAAGCAAGAGACAACATGGTCATATAAATGTTTCTGGGGGTGGGTATTTGTTGCCAAATCTTTATTACTGCTCCTGGTGCTTGTGAGGAAAAGAATTCAGTTTGACTGTCAGATGCATGTCTGAATTTGTAGGCTGACCTGTCAAGAAAAAAGAAGTATGTTCATCTGAGCACATTTGCTGATGTGCCCCTGATATCTGGAGGCTTTTGATGCTGTCGTACAAATTCCCTTCCCAGAGTTGCCCTTTAAAGCATGGAAACTCTTTTTATTTTGTTTTATTTATTTGGGTTTGTTGTTGTTGTTGTTTTTAACCCTGCTGACATTTTAAATCCAGGAGGTGCGTTGTGTCTGAGCAGTCACTTTAAACTTTTTTTTTTTAAGAAGAAAAAAAAACCAAAACAAAATAGGAAAAGTAATTTACTTGCCTTCCATTCTTTTTCCCTTTTGTATCCCTACTCCTTGGCTGCAGTCCCATGCAAAAAGAGTCAGATATCACTTGTCAAAAGGGGAGACTGAAAACAAACTGGACAAAACTGGAATGCAAGTATCCAGCCCCCAGTTCCTTCCTCTGGAAGGAGAAGAGTGTAACCCTATTGTGGGTTTCCCTGTCTACAAGGAAAGAGGTGGGAAGAGCAGTTAGTGCCAGTGGACCATACATAGAGGAACAGAGAGGGATGTGAGAAACTGTCTGAAAAATAACTGTGGCGATACAGAATTTCAAAGGAAACAAGTATTCCTTTTAACTTCACTTACCCATTACAGAGCTTTAAAAACTTCTTGTTACTCAGACTTTCAGCCCTCCTGTGACTTTGCAGGAGAAGAGGAAAAAATGTAAAAGCAAACCACTTCAGTTTCTACTTTCTAACCTCTTTCAGTTCCTCCCAATGACTGCAAATCTGTCAAGAAATTGTCTATATTTGAAAATCATTGCTAGAAGAACTAGTAATGGTGTTAGCAACATAATACAGTCAGAAAGCCTAAATAAAACTGCAAAAATAAAGATCTAAAGTAACGGTCGGAATTTGAGTTTCTGGATGCTTTCTGTTTCTGAGCCTCTAGATTATAGCTCGATCATGCTTCCGGTTTTCTTGACAAATAATAAGAACAGAAGCTTATTATCTATAAGGTAAAAATTGAAATTCTTTGATGAAGTGAACTGTATCCAACAAAGCTCTAATTTTCCAAATTGCTAGATGCTGCTTACTAAAGGTAGTAACCTGGTAGTCTCTGGTGGTATGTTCACATGTTGTACTACTAAAATGCTTGTTTTTTGAATAATCTCTTGTAAACTAAACAGAGGCAACTGCATTTAATGATCACTTTCATATTACGCCTGCTTCCTGTGTTTGTCTCATCACACCATATAGAACGTTTGACATTCTCTTTATCTCTTGATGGATATCCAAGATTGCACACAGCATGTGTAAATCCTAGCGGTCAGGTTTTCACAGGTTCTTAGATGCCTGAAGTGGCAAGATTTTCAAAATCACCCAAGGGGCTGTTGAACCCTCACAGGGCCAGAGCCAAAATGGGATGTAAGCAAAAGTCCAAAGCTGTCAGTCCATGCTGAGGTCCCATGTTCCCCAGAAGGTATACAAAATTGGCAGATGTTTCACATCTTGACATTTCGGTCTGCTTGCCAACACCTAAAATTCTGAAATTCTGTTTCTGGCATACCCACCAAAGCTTTAACCCTGGCAGGTGGAGCACCTTACACCTTGGCCTGACTGAAATCTCAAAATTGGCCGAGACATCTGCCTAGCTGCCTGTATTATATGCTTATATAAGACCTTAATGTATTTGGAAAGTCAAAACCATGTGGTTTTCCAATTTAAAGCAAAAAGAATTACAAAGTTAACTTTTTAGTGATTAAACACTGCAGAAACTTGTCAGTTAACTTATAAGTGTAGTATTCAGAGTATAGCGTAGATAGGTGTAATTTTCTGAGTCACTCAGTTCATAAAAAAAAGCATCACTGATATTTCCTTACTTACCTGTCATTGGCATGAACTAGAGTGATCAGTTGGTAAGCTTTTTCTTAAGGGGACGTTACCTTGTCCTAGTAATAGGTTATGGGTTGCCTTCTGTAACAACATAAAGCCTTCTTCAAAATGAAGGGCTGTAGATTCCTGTTTTACAGACTTTTGCAAAACATGAATAAATACTATTTTAATTTGATGCATCGAAAACTCCTGAGGACTATGAAGACTGGTATCATGGTTCATGGATTTGTGAAAGAAATTTAATATCTCACAGTGACTAAAGGGCCTACGTTATTATTTTAGTTTTAGCCATTGTAACGTGGGGCTGAAATCAGTGAAGTTACAACAGAGTAAAATTGTGAATTCCCCACGTAATTCTGTTAAATATGGCCAGCAATCCTGATACTTCTGAAAATTCAAACCTCCTTTTCAGTGTTGAGTTTCCAGGTTGGCATACCTGAGCTTATCCCTGTTGTCTGGATCTAGAGAGTTTTTGTTAGAAACAGTAAATTGAGAGACTTGGCTGACTTGGGTTAGACAGTGGCTGCAAATCGGCAAACTACTTTTCTGTTCAGGCTTTTCAGTGTCCTGAACCTAGTGGTGCTGTCTGTTTACAGCTGAAATGTTTAGGAGGAATAGTAAGCAAAGAACACACTTTCCAAAAAGCCTCTCCCTTTGACTTTTTGTAGTGATGATAAATGACGACATGCAACGTTTCCCCTGCTAGGTGTTTTTGCTGCCACAGTCTGGGCAGTTGAGTACCTGGTACATCGACATATGTGCATAAATGGCATATGCCAAGATAGACATTTGTAAATGGACGCTTAGGAGTATGAGGTTTACCTTCTCTTCATATGGTCCTACCTGTTACATCTTATTCTGCCCCGGGGAGGTTTGTGTTACCTGTCCGGTGGCACTGTGGATCAACTGTTGTGTATAATTTTGTGTAATTACAATGCTCTACAGGTTCCACTACCTGGATATATAGAGGCTTATCCGAGGCCCCGCTACCAACATAACTCTCCTTCACGACTTCCTCGCCAATACAGCCAGCAAGCAAGCATGCATCCTAGCCTGGAACAAGCCCCGTTGTCATCCACCGCAGCTTCTCAGCAGAGTCTGACAGAAAATGACCCATCCGATGCTCCTCTCACCAACATTTCTACAGCTGCCCTTGTAAAGGCAATAAGAGAAGAAGTTGCTAAACTGGCCAAGAAGCAAACAGATATGTTTGAGTTCCAGGTCTAATCACTTTTGTGCACACTACTTGTATCATGCAACCTGGGGTAGCCGAGAAAGTGACTGCTTTAATTTTCAGTTACAAACTTGCTGTGAATTGTGCCAAAGTGATGGCATTTTTCTCTGTCTGAAAAGTCAACCCTATGAAATGACTTGAAGTAGAGCAACAGGACTCTGAAGATATGTAATTCTGCTTGCCAGCTAAGGAAATGCTGCCAGGTAACTGTTTAAAACAGATAAGATCGATCGTATGCAATTGTTTGTCTCGTACTACGGCCTATCATCACTAGAGAGGCTGCTGAACGTGTCTGTGCCACACGATGTTTCTTTTGCAGGCCCAAAGGTAGAGCTGGTGAAAATAACTTCTGCATGTCAAAACTTTGATTAAAGAAGAAAATACAGTTGAACATCCTTAGCTATAGGCCGTGGTAGGTGTGGCGGTGGCCATGTGAATTGTTTGCTGCAGGACATTGTATAAGGGATGCTGATTTCAGCAATGCAGAGTCATTCAGCCTTTTCATTCTATGGACCGTACTCAAACCAAAAGAATTTGAGATAAGTAACACAAATAAATGTCCTGTAAATAGCTCCAATTCCTCTCATCCTATCAACAGTACCGAGAAGCGAAAGAAGAGAAGACTGTGAAGAAGGTTAATGATATTTTGATAATTGGTGGCTGCCTTGTCCCTGAATGCCACTGATGAGTTATGGAGATTTTTTTTCAGCGTGAGAGAATACAATGCATGAAAAGCCAGCAAAGTATATTGGTGCTAGAAGCTTCCAAGAGAAATGAAAAAAGGTTATTTGTATTTGCTCTATGTTCAGGCTTTTCACTCTGAATGCATGCCAAGCTGGTAAACCTGAGACCTTTGGGCAAGTCTTTCCAACCTGGAATAATGAATACACCTGCTTGGACAAGAAAACCTCTGTTTAACACAGTGCTTTTTTCTCTTTCTTAAACAATGATATCTACTAAAGTGATGCCAGAAAGTGCTACCTGAAGCTGCAGTTGATTTTGATTACACTAGAATAGTGAATGCACACCTAGGAAGTTCTGAATGTAGAGGACCTGATTACTACATTAACATGTAAATAACTAAATGGTTACATGGATTAACAAAAATACTAATGTTCTGTGAAAAAGAGAGCATTTCCAGAAATTATGCTGACTTTATATTGTGCAAGATAAAGGTCACTAATTGTTAAACTGCATTGTTGTATGAATCCAATCCCAAAAGAAAAGCAAGCCAGCTGAATGGGGCGATAGTTCATCTTTTGCAGTTGTACAAAATGGTTGGAGATCATGAACAATTGTTTTCAGTTAGCTTCGGGAACTGAAGTTGTTGCAAAATACATTGTGTTGGGCATGTTTGATGTCAACTGCTGTTAAAGGTAATGTCCTTCATTTCAATAAGTTACTTAGTTATCCTCAATCACTTATGCTATTTTGTCTGATCATTTCATTTCTCTGAGTTTCTTTGGTCTTTACTGAGGTGAGAAAGGGAACTTGGTTTAGCTTTGGCCATTAGTAAAATGAGAGGAGGAGAGGAGACTAAAATAGGGGACAGAAGAAGAAATAGATGAAGCACAAACTTTTAAAGCAGAGCTATTTTTTTCCCCCAAATAATTATATTATAAACCCTGACTGAGATTGTGATACCTACTTATCCTAGAATATACAGATATCTTCTGCTCCAATACCTTAAATATTGCAGAAGCTTTTGGAATGCTAGCTAATCTTTCAACAAATGTGAAATTTCATTTTTATTATTTAAGAATCAGATATAAATAAAATGTATTTTTGTAATTTCTATGTATATATGTGCTGTATATTTATATGTGACTAGTCTGCTATAGTCAGACAATTTCCATAATCCAAGTGCAAAAAAAAAAAAAGGAAAAAAAACAAAAAACAAACCCTGGTAATTTTAATGATTAATATAAACATGCTATGTCTGGAGTACACAAATATACATTTGGGTGACTTGGATACTAAACAACCAAAGAAACTCAATCTTTCATATAAGTCTAGTAAAGACAGACTGCTGCCTCAGTTACCTGTCAGCTAACTAATACTGATCTTATCAGTGTAACACAATACATCCAAATGTGTTTTTGTGTTGAATTAATAGCTGCCAAAAAGTATCTCACTTTAAAATTACAACTGAAAAATACTGTGCCAAACTCAGCATGCCATAAAAAGACTAGTTCTGGTTGGCTTCAGTGGGAACTTCACTCACTGAGAGCAAGGCTGAGTTTCTCTCTTAGGATTCGTCTGTACAGGCAAGTTTCACTAGAATCCCTTGAACAATATTCTGCCTATTTTTTTCAGTAATTTAAATCACCATAACATAAATGCAGACGTAATTGAAGAACAGCTTACTTTTATTTAGCCTAAGCTGGTTCATAACTGGCTTAAGCTAACTTGGTAAGTGAAATCTACACTAAATAGTGCCAGCCACGTTTTGCATCAGCTTTATTACCTCAGTTTTTGAATGATTCCTCTACTTAGCCCATTGAAATTTTGCAAGTAGATAGGCCCTTCTATGCAATGGGAGTGAAATTTGCTGTGAAATAAATTTCTCTATCATAGACTCCAGTTTTGCAGAGTTATCCTAAAGCTGCAAGTATGGAAGCAGCAGCAATCACATGGATGGGAGTGCCGAAGCAATATAGTGGGGAAGGGTAATGTTACGATGTATTCCAAAAAGAGTCACAGGAGCTGGGTCGTACCAGATTTAAACATCATCTCTGGGACACTTAGTTCTGCTTGTAAATCTGTACCAACTCTTAAATGTAAGCGATTTAGTAGTTCTATTGAAAAATGTGTGAGGATAAAGCCAAGCATATATCTTCCCATGCTGGAAATTAAAAACTTTGGAAATTACATAGATGTACAGGGTTTGAATGCCTACATGCAAACAAAATGAACAAATAGAAAAACCCCAAATAAAAACATTTAAATAGCCTTCTAGAAAGACAAACCATTTCAGTAAAGTTAAACAAAGTACTCTTCATACTACTGAGGAAGACCTGTTAGATTTTCAAAATTAATTTTGTTTTGTATTGTATTGACGATGTGCAGTCTATTGAATATTCCTTCAACCATCACTCTAAAACCATTGTGGTGCACTTTATTCACAAAGACATTTTACATTCTTCATTCATAATGGCTTATCTTGATTGTAATATGTTTCTGGTTTAGTTTCTTTTTTTGTGGGTTTTTTTTGGTTTTTTTTGTTTTTTTTTTTAAGTACAAACTAAGATTATATCAAGACAGTAAGGACATTCCTGGGAAAGAAAAATCATTCTGTAATATTTATACTGTCTGAGCACAAAGTAATGATAAAGTGAAAATATAGTGTACAAATAATTTGTAATATAATAAACATTTTGTATGGCTACAATTACAATACAGTTTTTCAATATTGATTTCAAAGAAGAAACTATACCTATTTAAAGTTATAACCTCATCGAAATATATTCATGACATTTTTACTGATAAAAATTTAGTCATTAAGGTTTTTCCACTAAATGTCCCAATTTTCTTTAAAATTATGTTAAATGTTTAGGTGAAAATACTGTTTTCTGTGTACAAAAATATTGATGTTCTGACCCCTATTTGTCTTCAGACGTGTAAATCGTCAGTAGAAACATCTGCAAATGAAATGCACGTAAAATTACTTCTTGGCATGTGTGTAATGACCACTCAGTAGGTATACTATGTGTGACATTTATTAACATCAGTAGGACAGTAACTTTAAGAGAATAAGAGGGTACTCTTTGACAGTCATTTTTTGAGAAAAAACATATTATCTGGATTTGAGAGAAGCTCTAGCACTCAGTGTAGAAATATGAATAATATTTGTATCTAATAATATCACGGATAGAACTTGATAGAAGTGCATGTAAATCCTCTATATAGAAATGGGGAAATTATCTTAAGTAATGATCATTTCTTTTTCAAACTAACTTTGAAAAGGTGAGACATGGAGGGAAGAAAATGTAAGATAAAAATGTGAAGCAGGTAGAAAAAGCAGCATTGGATTGAGTGGCAGAATTGAAGTGAGGCCTCTGTCTTATTTAAGGGATGACACATACAAACTAACTACAGTATTTGTGATATTTCAATATTCTGACTGTAAAGAATTATTTACATTTTAATGCACATTTTCAGTCCCTCATTGCAAATAGAAGCTGGCAGTTAGCTCTTGCAAAAGTCTGAGGGAGCTTGAAAGCAGCAAGTTTTCTGAGCTAGCAGGAAAAGTCACTTCATTTGCTGACCTTGTTCATCCTGTAGATGTCTGAGCAGCTCTGAGTCCAAGGATGCTGTAAATCAGTTAAAATCCTGACCTCACAGTTCTTGTACATAAACAAATGTCAGTGGTTTCCCATACCCCACTGATACGAAATGGGAAAGGAAGAGAACAAGTGTGAGATAATGTGAAGGATATTAACAGGTCAGGAGTACCTTAACGGTCTGAAAGCCATGGATCTTCTGTTGTGTGCTAACTCATACCAGCTAGAAAATGGTTGTGTTTGGCAGCTGTCCTCGGCAAGGTGCATTCCTTTAATTGTCAATGACAAATATGTATAAATGACGAGTCAGTCCTATCACGAGAGTGTATCAATTAATGCTTCCACTCCTTTGTGTAAGCCATGTGCATTCTCTGTGTAGCTCCACATGAGAGGGTGGCATAATTAACACAAGTTGTTTCCAGTTACTCAATCTCTTGTAGTAAAACACCAAGTAGTGTGGCATCTTATATAAATTCTGCTATACCATTAGCAGGGGGGAAAAAAGACATGAGCATACAGTATGTTAGCATATTAACACCAGTAGCCTTTTTTTTTTTTTTTTAAAGGTTTTGTGAAAAAGGGAAAGTTTGATCTGCTAAGATCAGGACTGCTCACTAGTCAGAGTGCGTGCAGAGCAACAGCCCCCTTCCGCTCAGTATGCTGTCGTGGCTGGTGGAGCAGATCTCTCCTCTCACCACCTACTGCCTCTCCATAAAAGGGTACAAGCACACAGCTTTTTTGAGTAAGACAGACATAATTCTGAAAATAAGTATATGGGGTAAATAACATCTACCTAGTTCTCTGTGACCACTCCAGATCCATTACCGGTCTGCTAAGCAGATTTTACAAAGCAGTGTGCGTTCAAGGTGAAATGAATTAGCTCAAGCTTGTTTACTATAATGTTATTTAGACATAGCACTGCAGACTTTGTAAGAGTGCTATATGGAATCAGTATGTCAAATGGTAACTTACAATTTCTGTGCTAGACTTTCTTTTCATGTACAATTTTTTGGCCATAACTTCAGGACTGAGTAAGATTTTTTTTTTTTTACTTTTTTTGCTTATCAAACTATTTCAAAATTATATTTTTCCTTTTTAAAGTGTACGCATGCAAAATGAGGATAAGAATACTCATTTAGAATGCTTTTTTTTGAACTCTTGCCTTTCTCTCACATATAAATAATGCAAAACTTGACTTGTGGAAGTGAGATTTATATAGGTCAGTAAATGAATCTGGTACTGACTTGCTCTTTAAAAGACAGTTTTGAGATAACCAAGTCACAAAGGCATACCTGGTTAATACCGTAGAATCTCTATTGAGAATAACTGCATTGTACATCCTTGATCAAAAATGTTTTGCCATGCCCAATGAGTGAAAAGCAATTGTAAAACTGCGCATCTGGGGATTCCTGTTTTCCAGGAAAATTTTTGCTTGGGCTGTGTACAAGACATGGGACAGGGATTTCAGTGGGGCTCTGAGGTGGGTAGACAACCCTATATAATATATTTGCCCTTTGAGTGGCCCTTAATACCAGCAGATTTAAAAACTACAGCCAGAAGTGGTATGGCAGAAAGGTGTCTTAGGTCCTGATTTTTAAAACTGTTCCGATGCCCCCAAATTATATAATATTTAATGTTTTTAAAATCACCCTGATACCATATTCCTATTGAAAATCCTTGAGGATTTGCAGTAGGAATATGGTATGATACTCATATATATATATATGCCCAAAAATATTTTTTGAAAACTAATTCTTCAATCCATCTATTTGTCCCCATACATTTCAGGTTCCTTAAGGTGTACAGAGGCAGTAATGAGGAGTTAGTTCCCAGTTTTTCTGTTATGAAGCTCATGAAATATGAGAAATGGGTTTTAAATAGTTAGGTGGTCAAATGTACAGCAGATGTCTCAAATAATTACAAATACCATGAAGAGATGTTTCAGGAATTTGATTTTTTTGCATTTGTTAAAAATAATTCTTGTTTTAAGAAGTGCCTGACTTTTTGTGAATTTCCATGCTCGATTCATTCCCAAGAGGTAGCTTGAAACTATATTACATTCTGTAAATAACTTTGTAACTTTATAAATGCACGTTTACATACTAGGCAATAATGGGTCCTAAGGATTGTAAATTATACAGAAAGTTGATTCCACGGAGTACAATATTTAGAGCGGAGGTGGATTTTTTTTTCTTCCAAAGTATGCCCCTTTTCACTGCAGCTCAATGCATTTCTATGCTTTGTAAACCAGTGTCTAAACACTATAGCACGCATTGGCATCAGTTAAAACCTCATACATCTGGCAAGCAGCACTGACTTTTGCAGCCTCCAGTGGGACCTTGTAAAGAGTGCCTGTGTATAAGATTATTTTTTAAAAACTATTAAAACAGCAATTTGTGGGTCCTTAACTCTGGCTTTTTGCAAGGAATCAGTGGCTTTTAGGTCCTGCATCACCAGCAAACTTAACCAATAGATACTTTGAGATGTGATGCAGCAAAATACAGCAGCCTATGCAAGGGATTCACCAGGATATATAAAGCAAGTGACTATAGGAAAAGAACAGGTGGCAAACCTTCTATGTCAGTAGTGGATGGATACTAAGTAATTGTGAATTGATTATTATGGCAGGTCAAAGAGTCTTGAAGTTAACTGCTTGGAATCAATTTTATGTAGTTGGTTAGCTTTTGATTTCTTCATTTGTTTAAACAGTGCAAAAGTAGCAACATTAACAGCATGTTCTATTTCAGAGTTACAAATGTGGGAGATCTGAATGTAAGTAAACTTGAGGTTTATTCTTTGTCCTTGCCTTTATCTACTACTTTCAACACTGAAAGTAGGAAAAAAAACCCCAAAACAAAACACTTTACCCTCCACCAAATTAATTTTAATTTTTCTTTCTACGACAGAGAGACTGGGAAGGCTTTTTTCATTTCATGTTGGTGTTGGGTTCTTCAAACTGAACTCAAGGTCAAATTTGATAGAAAAAAAAAAAAAAAAAGACAGTGAAGCCCAAAAGTTTTGAAAATGAGATAGAACCCATCTTACGGAGACTTGAATTTTGGTTTAGGATTTAGCAACAGAAACAGCTCAGACCCAACCAAAAAACTGTTCTGGGCAGGTTTTTGGGGTCTCATTAGAAGGGACATGTGTACAGCACAGATAATTCCTATGTTCTGTGACTTTTTATTTTCATTTAATATCTTGCCATAGCTGTGCATTTTGAATTTGACTTTTACATTGGCGTACACAAACAGGTGTACTCTTTAGCTCACTGATATACTGCTGGTGTGATAGAAGTAGTAACCAACATATGTGATATAATTTTTACTTAGCTATGGCACTGTATGGCTTTGGCCCATGTTCTGCTTTGTGAGACTTACAGATGTCATATTGGTATTAAGGTAGCATGAATATAGATAACACCTTCCATTGAAGTTACTGGCAAAACATTTGCTCCCTTCAAGGAGAGCATGATTGATCTAGTATTCTCTCAGTGAATTAACTGTCACAAGTATCTTTAAATTGTGCAAAGACAGGAAGGATGCTATCTAGGTATGGGTAGTGGGAATTAAGAATCCCTTCATAATTTCATCTTGGTCCTGGGCAAGGTGCTTCATCGGACTATACCTTGGTGTCCCCATGAGTAAAGCAGGGTGAAGGGACTGTCTCTTCTCACACCCCTGGCTGAACTAACTGATAACGTTAGAAAAACTGAAACCCTGGAGTGGAAGTGGATACTTCAGTATGAAGCACTAGTTATTATGTCATGGAGCTTGGTAATTGCTCAAGACTATTAATTACCTGTTCCTCTGGTAGTATTTAAATATATGTGAATTTACAAGACAAAAAAACCCACTTCCTGATACTATTTCAGTATGTTCTAGGAAGCCTTTCCAATAATAGCTTCTACACTTTTTTACAGAGATGTTATATCAGTAAATTCTCTCACTTCCCATGCAACAGATCTCACTTTCTGATGAAATGAACTTTTCTTACATCTTTGAATTATGGACAGGACTAGCTCTGCATGATTACAAATATCCATGTTATCTTTGTTGTTCACAGCTTGATTCAACTAAACTGTAATGGCTGTGTCTGTGAAAATTGCTCGAAAATTCTAAGTGTTTCAGCTGTAAATTGGAAAATTAGTTTTCTGAAGCTAGTTAGAGCTGCAAAATTGAGAGTGATTTGTAAAGCCAAGTGTAGGGATTAAACTGAAAGAGGAAGAAAATAATTAATTAAAATTTTATACTATGCAATCAGAAGGGAAATCTCCAAGAACTGGTTCCTTTTGCAATTACAAATATAAAACCATACTAATGGTAGAATTTTACATATCACTGAAAAGGAGGCATTTAAAATGTTCTGGGTCATTATCAAATGGCTGTGTTTTTACTCTGAACTGTAGGGTGATTCTAGAAATGAAGTTTAAGAGTACATAGAATAGTTTCTTTCATGTTAGTGGTTATAGCTTAGTTGAAGTTGTACATGTTTTTTCTTGGCAATTTTGCACATTAAATAAAATGTCTTATAATCTACGTTGCTACCTATTGGTTGTTCCTGCCGTGTCCTTTTCTGTATATCAGCTGCTTTAAAGCATGAGCATGCCTTTCCCTTGGAGCTGCCAGGCTTCTGGGCTGTGTAGGGGTCCTGCTGCTCATGCTCTCGAGGCAGAACCTGGCAAAGAACAGGAAAGGAGTTTTAAGAAGTTAATATCATATATTTCAGTGGTGGTGTTCCCTCTGAAGAAAGGCCTTACAGAGGTGAGCAGGAGAGTAACCTTACAGAGGTGAGCAGAGGAGTAACCAGCAAGCCTGTGGGTTTTGAGGACATCTTGTGATCTTTGTGAATTTTTGTTCTCACCTTAATGTCGTCTATGCCTTTCCCTATAATTCAGTCAGTTACTGTGGTTTTTATTGCTGTTTACTCAGACGTAAGTTTCCTGCTGTCTGTCTGAAGTGAAATGAAAAGAAAAAGGAAAATGCAGGTACGTGCTTTTGACAGTACTGCTTTTGTGTAATTTGTGATGCAAGAAATTTGGAATAAAAAGTTCATTTTACTACAAGGAACATATCTAACCTTTTCTCCCTCTCTTTGTAGTTTCAGAGGAAAAAAGAGGCAGGAAAGGATCTTCCCAAAATAGAGGATAAATGAAGTTCCGAGTGTACATATCACTACTAAGGTTCTGGACAGATGGTATACTTAAGATACAGTTATATATAAGTTGTGTCTGAGAGTGCTTAAATTGCCTCAAGGGGCTGTTCTGGCTTTTTTCAAGATACACCAAAATCTCAGCCTATTTCGCAAATGTGTGTTTTTAGTGTGTAACATTAAACAACTGACTAGTGTTATTAATAATTAGAGCTTTTCTTAGAAAGGCCAAATGCATCACGTATTGACTGCTTCCTGATTAGCACCTCTTATGGCACCTCTTTGATTCAGGATCTAGACGTCAGTATCTTAAGAAACACTACCTCCCAAATAAACAAAAGAGGACAAGTTTCCTAGAGTTAAGTGCTGCTCTTGATTTTCCTACTTTGTGTGGAGATATTAGCTCTGAATTTTCAGGACAGATGAATCTACCATGCAGCATTCACTGTTGAAAACAGAAAAATAATTTTATGATAGCTTAGTGCTTTTGGATTTCCTCTGTAATCTGTCCCTGAGCTAATTAAAGCAGCTTTACTTGAAGATTAATTTACATTCTAATGATCCATTGTAATAAGACTGAGTATCTATTTAGTTTATTTTAACATGGCAAACTCTAAAATAAAGCAGTCTGAAATTTGATGGACCTGACTGTTTGGTATAAAACACTTTAAACCTTAAATGCATGCCTGTTTTCAAATGGCTTTGTAACTAATTTTTCCCATCATAAAGCAGCCAAGGCTGCTTCAGATTTCAGAAGTGAAAGATCTGAGGGCACCTCTTGGGGAGCACATGAGTATCACTGTAGGTGTAGACACAGCTCTTTCAGCAAGACAGCTGTCATTGCTCAGCCCTCAGGTTGGCTGAGAAGACATGACACTCTGCCTTTTGAGAAGCCTTGTTAAGAATTGGAAATGGGAGCAACCTACTGATGTTTTGAGATCTCTGCCCATGACTCAAAATTGTAGCCTAATGTTTCTTTCTTGAATGCAATAGAGAGATTTGTTGAGTCATAAGCCAGCTATATGAAAGATATCTGAGCTGTGCCAGCACCTAAGTGTCAGGTTTAGCTTTCCCTAAGCAGTAATGGAAACCCTTGTAGGCCTTGCAATAACCATGGGAAACTTAGAGTGGTTTAGGAGTGAAATTATTCTGGAGGTTTGGGAAAATAAAGATAGTTTCTCTGCTACCTGACTTGATTTAAAAGCTCTTACTTCTGCAAGAAGCCTTTGAAGGCCCCTGTATATTGGCCCTTTTTGTCCCATCCAAGTTTGTCTTGCGGTATTTGGTTAAGCACTCATGTGGTTCCCATTTTCATAGTAATTAACCATTGCAGTATCTGTTCATAGGTTTAGCCTCAAAACTCTGAGAGACTTGTTAATCCTCATTCTTCAGAGGGAGCTGTAAAACACCAAAGCCCAGATTTCCAAGGTATTTCAGTAATAATTTGGTTCTTTAGGCACCTAGACCTAACTTTTGTGTATTTACTGCCTCAGCCTCCAAGACGTGGTTGGAAAGAGAGAGAAATCATAGGTGGTTATGTGAGCATTTCCTGACCAGGTGTAAAAATACCTCGTTTAAGAAGCTCACTTTGGAAGTTACTGGTGATAAGCTCTCAGGAGTAAAACGGCTTAAAAGATGCCAACTAGTGAAAACAGAACTGTTTAGCCAGAAGCACAATGTCATTAATTAGGCTCTAAAGAGCTGAGCAGCAATTAAATGGTGCCAAGGCAGGCCTAAGGAGGAGATTCAAGAAAGATGAAGAGAAGAGGGTCTTTCTACTGGAGCGAATAATGCATTTGTGGTGTGAAGGGGGAAGCTCGTGGCGGGGGCTGCTGCGCTGTGAAGGCTTGGTGGGGTGCGCGGGGGGCTGTCCGGACCCTGGGCCCACCAGGAGCCCGCAGGCGCCCTGGCCAGCCTCCTCCGGGCCCTCTACCGCTGGCACTCTGCCCCACGGGCCCGGGAGCCCCATCTAGGCTCAGGCCCTGTGGCCTGGGCTGCGTTGCAGGCGTGCCTGCGAGTGGGCTTCTAGGTTTTAGGGCTGCCTTGGTGAGCGCCTCCCATGTCACAGGCGGTCCTGTCCCCAGTCTTGCCCCGGGGCTTCCTGCACGGGCCCGGGGCCTGGTCCCTCGCCTTGCCCTGCCTGTGGCACACCGGAGCATCGGACCAAACCTGGCCTTACCACGCTGCCCCCGGCCCTTTGCTTAATGAAACAAATCTCAGGCTCTGTTTTATTGAAAACATACTTATTAGCAAATGAAACTGAATTGCCATACTGGCGGAGACACCCGGCTGAGGACAGCACTTGCGGATGGTAAGATTCTGTTTAAGATCTCCTAGCTGCTCTGATAAAATGTGATTATTATAGTTCACTGATTGACAAATGGGAAATATAAACTAGATTTTTTTTAATACAAACTCTGTGTGGGGCAGATCAAAATCTGGCTGGAAAGATTAAGATAGTAAAAGAGTGAATGCTGTAATAAGCAGCAGTAGGAAATAAAATTTTGATATTGTATTGCGTTAAAATGCAACACAGCTGAGCAACTTGAACGCAGTTTTAAAAAAACAGATTATAAATANAATATTATGCTTCCTGTTTGCCTATAGTAATTGGAGAAAAAAATGTTAAAATACATAGTTGTCTTATCAGTAACTAGTACCCAACAAATACTACACAAAAATGTAGTAAAGAAAATATACTGTATTTTTTAATTTGGTAGGAGAATAGCATATAATAAGTAGAAAAATAGTATCGAACATCCATTAAAATATGCTATAGTGATATAGTGACCCAATATCCAGCTGAAATAATCCTCATCATGTTGGTGGCTATTTCTTCAGCTTCTGCCTTGTTTTCATGCCTTGTATCTTTTCTTCTTCCAGTGCCTTCAGAAGTTTATCTAAACGGGAACAAAATAATATGTCATTAATTTTGTCATTAATACTTCACAATACTTTTAAGAAACTCAAATAATGTGTTAAGCAAACTAGTAATATTTCTTAGAATTTTTTGTCTAGTAAATATCTGAACACTAGTGTTTCTCACATGTAATGAAAATAATAGGCATTAAAATGGAAAAATGCATTGCTGTGACAAAGGAAAAAAACTATTAATTTCCTGTTCTGAAAAGTAAACATATGCCAACTACCCATCACAACTTCTTTGAGATATTCCTTTCCGTGTGTACATCTGATGGACATTTTTTTTTCTGTGTTCTTGTAACCTTTGCATTCCTGAAAGTTTCCCGAGTGGCAGTCTGTGGCCTTGAAGGAAATGATGAGCAGCGTATCCTTACTGTTGTTGGCCTCCCTGCTGGAACTCTCAGTAATCGCTATCTGCTGAACTATTGTATTTCCTGCATTTCCTCCGTGGCCAGTGGGTTTTAAAATTAAAATGCCAAACTAATTTTTTTTTTTTTTTTTTTTTCTCCCCCCAGCCCCNTTTTTTTTTTTTTTTTTGCACCCCCAGCTATCTGCGGTCATCAGCGGCCTTTATTTTACACCAATGCCGATTTACAACCGCAGGACCTCGTTGGTAGTGGATACACTTTGCACGTACAAACTCCCTCTGATTTGAGCGGTGTCCGAGTTAGGTGTTCGTGAACACTTGGTGACTCTGTGTGTGTGTGTGTGTGTTAATGACTGTGGGGGTTTTGTTCCTTTGTGCAAAAGTAACCACATCCATAATTCTTGTGCCTCCTTTAACTTGCGTCCCCAGCCGCTTGCCCGGTGGCCGGGGTAGATGGCACCGGACAAAGGCTTTGCTTCCCGCTCCCCATGCACTCCCCCAGGCACCTTTCTAGGAAGAAGATTAACCCTGAATTGAGCTGAATCCAGGACCCGGGGGCAGTCAGGTGCCGCACGCCTGTCCCCGCCGGGGCACCGCTGTGTCCCCGTGGCTGGCGCACGGCGCTGTGGGTGCGGGGACACCCGAGACTGCCTTGCCCACATCAGCCTTCGGGGTTACTGGCGGAGGGACCTGCGCCTTTGAGGCGGCAGGGGGGCTCCGCTGCCCAGCGGAGCCCCGCTCCGCAGGCCGGGGCCGGCAG
>VZTL01055718.1:30138-48623 GCA_013400535.1 Scopus umbretta | reverse complement strand
CCCCCCCCCCCCCCAATAATTTGGGAATGTATAGTAAAAATCAATAACCGTTCCTCACCTAGGTCTTTGTGGGTCAATTTTGAAAGCGAAACAGTGCTCATGCAGAATTTGCAGGGAGCTCTACTTTTGAAACCGGGAGAAGGCCCAGTGCTTTCTCTTACCTTTCCTAAAATAAGTTCCTGTTTATCTGTGAACATGCAAAACGAACTGATACATTGCTATTTTATTTGAATATGATTTAGTCTGTCTTTGCTTATGCTCTAATTTAGCTTCCCTTTTATTGATACGATTCACTTTGTCATTGGGGTAATATTGGCATACTTTTTAATTAGTAATAATTTGAATAACTGGGTTTGGACTTGTTTTCTTTTAACCTTTTCTATTACCACAGTAGAGTAACTACTGTCTTGCTGTTGCACTGTCTAGCATGCTCTTGCTTCCCCACCTCTTAGCTATTAAAGAAGATTAAGTAAAATATTATTATTTAATATTCAGTAGGAAAAGCCAAGTATATCAAGGTGTGTGTAAATATATATGTAGGTGGAAAAGAATAGGTACTAGAAAACCAATAAAGTTCTCATGACTTTAAAGCCCAATCTTAAATTTGTATGGTGCATTCCTTATATAGGGGGTAATACGGAAAAGCATCTGCTTTCAAAAGAATTGAGAAAAAAGAATTAAAAAGAATTCTTTCAGAAGAATTAAGGAATAGAAAAATAATAGATCCTTAGTAAAAGCATTTGTTTTATGAAATAACTAATGGTAGACATTTATATTTTAGTGAAGTGTTGTGAAACGTGGATATGCATTAACACAAACATGTGTATTGTGAAGTTGTAGTCATTTATTACAACTAGAAGTGATAGGATGCCAAGAGATGTCAAGGTCAATCTTGGCACTGATCCACTGCAGCAATTTTAAGTTTCTGAAGATCAACAGATAAAGATAACTCAGAACACAGAGAATGGAGGTTTTTCAGCTGAAAGGGGCAAAATGGGAAAAAATGTGCTGAAAAGTAAGAAGAAGGTACCTGCATTCACTAAAGAGGAAAATTTTGGAGGAGAGAGAATAATTCATGTGTTGTAATTTCACCCTTTTTCTAGCATTCTTCTGTCATCATTTGGTATCAGTCAAATACACAACTAAGAAACATTTCTATTTTCCTAAAGCATGTTGAACAGTGAATCACAGCAATACATGGTTTTATATGCTAGATGCTAAAATCATGAACCTAAAGGTTCCTTTTTTTAGTCCCTACAGCAAAAAAAGTGTGTGATACTAATGCTGAAGTAGTGGGTCATGTTGTCTTTAGGTGCCACCTGGTGGAGTTTTTGCAGCATGTTAAAAGTGCTGCTTTTTCTTTCTGATTGCATTAGTCGTGCAGGTAAGTATGTGCTGAGCACAGAAAGGGTTGCTGCAAGAATCAGAAGTTAGAGATACAGAGATTAGATAAAGATGATGATGGGGAGTGCAAAGGCTGCAGCAGGGAGAGTTAGTCAGATGCACATCTTTATAGTATGGGTTTCAGAGACTTCCAGTTCTCGTAACTCTTAAAATTTTCTCCTTCATTTAATGTATAATTAGTGATAGCATCTCTACTGTGAAGCAAATATGTTCTTGGTAATGATATTTTGAAATTAAGGTGATGACATTCCAGAATTACAGTGTAACCTTTTTTTGAGGGGAATTCTGTCAAGATATTTTAGGATTTATTTTTGTAATTGTACAGGCATCTGCAGGTGATGTATTGCTATTAATAGAACACCACAGATCATGTTAAATAGCAAAAGGTTTTATGTAAATGTTATAGTAGAATAGTCACTATATACATTGTTGTTAGACATCTTCAGGACTTGAGACTCAATTATATGAGTTACAGTAGGACTTGTCCCATGGGAGAAAGTACTGTCATTTTGCTTAACCAAATTGTTTAGAAGCATATTATTTTCTCCTTCGGCCTCAGGAATAAGGTCCTTTTCAGCTGTCTACACAGGTCCTACCTAAAGCACAAGCTAGTGCATGATAAAGCAGGATTGCATTTTGGATGCTGCCTCCTGAGAGCAGGTGAGACATCTGGGAAACAGTAGGGAAGGGAGAGGAAATACTTCTGTCTACCTGCCAGGAGGGCTAATTGTGCAAGGTCGAGCAAGGGTGTCATGCTGTGGCATGTGAGAACTCTGCCTTTGAGAAAGGTATGTTCATTTGCCATATTTATACAGTGTCACACGCCAGTCAGGTGTGTGCCTTCATCTTTGGCATTCAAAATTTGTTTCCAAAGTTGGGATCCTTTACTCCTGGGTTATGCAAATGAATACATCATGTAGACAGAAATTTTGTGTAGCTAAACCCACCATAAATGATATAAAGATCAGAGTTTTGAGACAAAAAATGCATATATGTGCTTTGTAGGCCAGCAACTGCAGTATGGATAATAACTATACAGATTTGATCCCGTGGAGGGAGTAATATACATACACTTGCTAGTGTGTTATAATTTGATAAATTTAGCACATTAGTCTCTGTGTCTTTAAGTGGTGATATTTGAAATGCTTGTGAAAATGTTAATTTTGGAGAAGGATATCTTTCACTTATCTAGCCAACAAAGACAGTAGTGACAGTATTCCAGCCACCACTCCTCTACAGTACTTACAAACTGTTTGAAAGGCTTTTCTGTTGAGAGAAGTTAAGGATAGTCAATTAAAGCCATGAAGTCTGAGGGCAGCTAAAATATTCTCCTGTTAGCGGAAGCAGGCAATGCAGTCTGCAGTGTCAGTGACAACATTAACATTTAAAATATCAGGAATGGTAAACTATGCTGTTAACTGCTTGTGTCACCATCTAAGCTATATAGACTTTATTTTGCATTTTGTATGCATATGCATTCATACACATTCAATGATACCTCAGAGAGTGTCTTCCTTTGGCTTGATATTTACAGTTTGAAAAATTACAGCTGCTTGCAATATAAGCAGTTTAAATACTGATACTCAGAAGTTGTTGAGTGTGCATGTGCATGAATTCATGTTTTCACACAGATTGCTGTAAGAATCTGTAAAAGCTACAGCTCTTCCACTTTTACAATTAATTTTGTATGGCATTTTAAAAAAGGCATATTTTCATCACTGAGATACCCTGAAAAGTTATGTCAAAAAGTTGGATTTAACATCAAATGTGTTATTTAGAATATATACTAATAAATCATGTTTTTTGCACTCAGTTGAGAGTTGTGTTGGTCTTCCTGCATGGATATTCTGTTTTCTCTTCTTTTTAGTTTAGCTTTTTAGTTTAGTTGTCTTTTTTTTCTGCCCCTTTTAGTTGATTTCATTATGTTGGTGTTCCTGGCTGGTCCACTAATGTATTTTATATCAAATCCCCACTTTCAGTACCTAAATCCCCAGCTTTTATTGCCTGTCATTCAGATTCTCCAGCAAAATGTACTATATTTTCTCCTTTCTAGGGGAAGAGTTCCTAAAAATCTATGCAGGAACTGCTGTGCTATACTTCAGATGCATGGGTTTGCAGGCAGTGAGCTGTGACACTTCTGCTCCTCTTGTTCATTTCTGCTCCTTATGGATGTTGTCTCTCACGTTTGTGCATTTTGTCATTCCGTTACTTAATGGTAAGTAGAAGAGTCCCACTATGTTTGTGAACTATTATACTGCATCTAATTTGTCACTTGTTTCTGTTTCTTTATGTTTGGAGTCCCTTCCAGAAGGCCCCTCTTCTCTGTATTTGAAAAGATGTTGGTGCTTTCAACCTAATCCTGATTTAGACATGTGACTACAACCACAGTGTCTTAATATAAATTGTAATAAATGGAATAAAAGTATTGGGTTTACGTGGCAAGGTTTTGGTAGCAGTGGGGCTACAGGGGTGGCTTCTGTGAGAAGACGCCAGAAGATTCCCCCATGTCGGACAGAGCAAGTTCCAGACCGCTCCAAGACAGACCTGCTGCTGGCCAAGACTGAGCCAAATAGTGGCATCGATAGTGCCTCCATGATAGGATATTTAAGAAGTGGTAAAAACTGCTGTGCAACAGCAGCTGGGAGAGAGGAGTGAGAATATTTGAGAGAAACAACCCTGCAGACAGCAAGGTCAGTGAAGCAGGAGGGGGAGGAGGTACTCCAGGTGTCAGAGCAGAGATTCTCCTACAGCCCATGGTGAAGACCATGGTGAGGCAGGCTGTCCCTCTGCAGCCCATGGAGGTCCATGGTAGAGCAGCTATCCACCTGCATCCCGTGGACGATCCCAAGCCTGAGCAGGTGGATGCCTGAAGGAGGCTGTGACCCCGTGGGAAGCCCTGAGCTGGAGCAGGCTGCTGGGAGGACCTGTGGACCTGTGGAGAGAGGACCCCATGCTGGAGCAGGTTTGCTGTCAGGACTTGTGACCCCATGGGGGACCCACGCTGGAGCAGTCTGTTCCTGAAGGACTGCACCCCGTGGAAGGGACCCACGCTGGAGCAGTTCATGAAGAACGTAGCCCATGGGAAGGATTCGTGTTGGAGAAGTTTGTGGAGAACTGTCTCCTATGGGAGGGACCCCACAATGGAGCAGGGGAAGAGTGTGAGGAGTCCGCAACCCCCATTCCCTTGCACCACTTGAGGGGAGGAGGTAGAGAAATCCGGAGTGAAGTTGAGCCCGAGAAGAAGGGAAGGGTGGTGGGAAGGTGTTTTAAGATTTGGTTTTATTTCTCATTATCCTACTCTGATTTAGATGGACATTAGATTAAGCTAATTTCCTTGAGTCAAGTCTGTTTTGCCCGTGATGGTAATTGTCGAGTGATCTCTTCCTGTCCTTATCTCGACCCACAAGCCTTTTGTCATATTTTCTCTCCCCTATCCAGTTGAGGAGGAGGGGGAGTGACAAAGCAGCTTGGTGGGCACCTGGCAGCCAGCCAAGGTCAACCCACAGCAATAAATAAATCTATATTATTTGCTATTAGTAAAATATAATTATTTTTACTGAGTTCATGCTGTTTTCAGTTTATAATCTGTAGGATTTATTAGTGAAACATTTCAGAAGTATGCCACTCCTTCCCCGATGTGTGTGTCTGGTCTGCTAGATTTGTCACATTAAAACAATACAAACCAATATGCAGAGGACTATTTATAAAGTCTCAAAGCACTAATGCCAGCAAGCTTAAAATTAACAGTGAGCAACTAATTAACAACTCTACAACTTGAAAGAAGTGCTAATTAAAAAGTTTTTAAGAGACGAGTTTTCAATTGAAATACAAAATTAGACAGAGATCTAGTGCCTGAAATAGAAATTTGGACTGATTAGCAGAAGCGCAAAAAGCACTAGCTGTGTGAGAAATGAATTTTTAATTCTCTCTTCAGGTAAGTCTGCCAATCTTTAGGATCAGAGGAAGAGACACTGTTTTGGATAGAAAGTATAAATCAAACCATTTTTCAGTGTTGGTGTTTCAGTCTTGTACATGTTTGCGGTGTGTTCAGTCGCAGAAGTTTGAAATTTTGGCAGAGACACCATGACTCTGCATCTCTCTGATGATTTCTGTGCTACCGAGTTCAAAATGCCTGTGTATTCCAAGAACACAAAATGAGGTAAGAAACAACAAGATGGAAGTTGTCTGGAAGACTTAAGAGTTGTTTGTTTAAAGGCATTCAAGTCTGGTAACCGGGGGAGCTTCGTATGTTTTGAGGTTTCTCCTCTTTGCCATTATGTGCTGTTCTTCTATGGCATGTCGGGAATGGGAATCCAGTGGCTTCAGAAGTGATTTAGATGTTACATTTTTGCAAGACAAAGTGGTGAATGGTGCATGAATGGAATAAAAACATTAAAAACCAAGCTACCTGCAGACTCTCTGATAAGATCTTTTAAAGTTGCCTGTTTTTATGCATTGCACCTTGTGTATGAGTATGTGTGGGGTGATGGAGAAGGAATGAGATTATTTTGATAGAGTAGAGTAACGTCTGCATGGTAATTTGGCAGATAAGTACTTTGATTAGCTCTGTTTGAGTTAATGATGGGTGCTTTTTCTTTAAACACAAATCTTTGTCAAACCCTGCTTCTCGCCACCAAGTATGGCTCTAGGATGACCTCATTTTTGAAATGTTATTTTTTTGTTAGTCTATCTCTTTTCTGGAAATAGTATTGTTTGAGGAGTATACTCGGCAATCTAAAGGAAGTAATGAGGCCTCCTGTGGAGTGGGAAAGCTGAATTCCACTGAGCATTAGAGATCTGGGTTCAGTGCTACCTTAGACATACATGAAATGAGTCATCACAGCAGATAAGTTTGAACAAAAAAGGCACAGTTCACCACATAAAAAATTCAAGAGAGCCCAATCAATGCCAGCTTTGAAATAATAGAACTCATGAATAATCCTGAAGGCAGTCTTGCACCTTGCTCCTGGCTGTTCATATGCCATACTCCAAACACCTTTTAAAATTGCTATTGCAGGACCATTTCATCTCAGCTCAATAAACAGTAATAGGTTTGACAATAAGAAAGTTTATTTAGTAGTACTGGAATGGGTTGCATATTTTGTTTTTTCCTGTTGTGAAATGAGGTTGGAAGAGTATCTACACATCACTCATATTTTTTTTTGTGTGTTGGGAGTCGACACTGTCACAAATCCATGCATTTTCAGATGATGATGTAGTCTATAGATCTCAAAATGTATGTGGGAGATTTTATGCAAAACCTCCAAAATTCAGGTGGATTTTACTGTGAATATGCATATGCTCATAATTTAATTCAAACAGGCATTAACAGAAAAAGCCTTTGTATGGATCTGTAAGTTTTGTTCTTTATTAGTTTACACTACACTTAGGGGCTAAGCACTGTGCTAAAAACCTGTTATGTCTTTAAGGGTTAGCATTGTGTAAGATTATATTTTCAGAACTGTGTAAATATTATTGGCATATAAAGTAAGTTTTTGTTCATACTTGCCAATAGTTACTGTAAGAGATAGGATCCAGTTATCCTTAGGATTAGAATTGCCACCGTTTGGAGATGTAGATGGTTTCTAATCATAGCAACATTGGAATGTGAGTAGTCTCTGACTCACTAATAATTTTCTTCAGAGCTGCAGCCCATCATATCAAGGAATGTGAAATCATATCAGCAAGTACAGTCTTCACTGCTTACAGTAACTACTTAGAATAATGGAGACTGGCTCATGCCACACATAAAAGTACAATGATTGCAGTGAAACTGTATTATAATGGTACATTGAGTTTCATTAAGAGGCATTTTCATCATACAGCATAGCTGATTCAGAGCAAAGATGTCATTTGAGTATTTCAGTCCAATATGCCTTTGCTCACCGTTACTAGCGCCATGCACTGATGAACAGAAATTATCGTAAAGGTAGCATTTTCTTTGAAGCTACTTAAGGCTGATTTTTTTAACTGTAGAAAAAATGATATCTATTTCATAAACAGGAATAGCAACTGGTGTATGTTGGCTGATTATTTAACTTTCCTCTTTAATTTTAAACAACTTCAATTCGATGAATCTTAAACAGATTTACAGTTAGGCCATTATTTTTCTCAAGAAAGATCATGACCTTATGTTTTAGCCATGTCAGGTTTTTGGGAGTATCATGGTCTCTTGTTGAATTTCTTTCTTTTTTTCTTTGCAAGATCCATCATTTTAAGTGTTTGGAAGACTTATGGACTATATTGATAGTATATCATGGTTTAAATGGATTCTGTGCAGTTCTGTCTTCAGCTGCTGTGACCTCATTCCCTCTACCGGAAGATAACTTTACAGCTAGCTGTTTGCCACAGTAATGCTTTTGGCAGTTCTTTCTGTATATTTTTTTCTGTAGTTTATCATGAAAAAAAATATGATCCAGCAGAGAGGTTAACCCTATCTATAAAGAATCAGAATACATTAAATCAATAACAAAACAACTTTTCTTTTCTTTTTTTTTTTTTTTTAAGGGAGTGCCCATCCATCATCCTGTCAAGCCAATTCTGGTTAATAAACATAAGAGTTTGAAAAGATCACCAAATACCGCTGTCCGTAAAAGCAGATGTAAGATGGCCTTAACCATTAGCTCCCTGAGAACCACCTACATGCTTGATTGAAGCTTCAGTCTCTCAGCAGTGGGCAGATTGTAATCCGTGCATTTAAAGTTAATGCGTTTCAGACAATACCTGTGCCTCTAGGCATTGACACACTCAAAAATACAGATTATGTAAAGTGATGAGTATTCCTCTCAGAAATACTAATTCTGGTGGATAGACTGTTGTCATGTGAAATGGTCACTTCCAACTGACAACTTTTAGTTAAGACTGGTTCCTGTAGTTAAGATGATGGTGTGGATCATGGTGGATGGAAAGAACTGGAGTAAAGATACGGAAATCAATAGAGTGGAGCTAATGAGGAATTAAAGCATCTCCTAACCTGGGAGAGAGATGACAAGAAGTAGGACTGGGATTTTTAGGATAAAAAGACTGAATTAGAAAGGAAGCCTAGAAGGAATCTTCCAGTTATATCATAGAAATATTTTTTTATTATGTAGCTGAAATTATTAAAAAAAATTGAAAGCAGTTTGAAGCTCCTAAGGGGAAATGATCGGGGATTTTTTTTTGCCCTTGCTTTAGCTTTGTTTAAAATATTATTTTCCCTGAAGCATTAGTATTCTTTCTAGGGTTTCTTACTGTTTAGGCAGGTCTGTTACTGTCCATATTCTTCTGCCTCTTGGAAAATTGGTTTCCCATCTCTTCAACTGACTCATTTGAACAATAGTTCAATGCCCTAATGCAATGAAAGACGAGCTTTCACTTAATTCTGGGGCATCTCTGCTGTTTTCTTACTTTAAGGACTAAATTGTAGCAAGAATGCAAAAAGGGCATCTAATTTAAGCACACATTTTGGGGGGTAGAGGGAGGGCAAATACAGTGAAGACTTGCTGGCTATTGCCACCCAGTCACAAAAATATCAAAGAAGGCAATTGTCTTTGAAAATGGCCTGGAGGAAGAAATAAGAGGGGGAAGGGCACAAGGAGGAGGACCATGTGAATAGATGTACTGTTAGGAGCAGAAGACAGCCCTCTAGACTGCTGTTTTTTTAAAAAATAAGGTATTATGTGCAATCTGGTGTATTCCAGAAAAAAGGGGAAGTCTGGTCACAAGACCGAAGGACAAATCCCAGAGAGGGAACAGCATGGCTGTTTTTTATGGATACCTTCTCCCATCTTACAGCGGGGTGGTGGAACAATGGGCTCCTTCCTGAGCGGGGCTGAAAGAAAGTGCTTCCTAGCTGGGAAAAGAAGGCTGGAAGATTTAAAAAGTACATGGCATAAAATACGAGGAAGCTACATCAGCAATATTGCACTAGCAATGGCTAATTCTGTGCCTTGCTGTTTCTTTGAAATGTCCTCTGCTGGACAGTCATAAACGTTTAGACACCTGTGGCACATTTTTCTCCTTGGCTCTTGACAGAGTTCAAAATACGAATACTAAGACACAAGCTAAACCAAGCCAAGCTAACAAGGCTGTGGATAAGTGTCATTTTAAGACATTGGCTAAGGAGGGTTTTTTTTCCTTTATAGCCCACATGAAAGTTGTCTAAAAATAATCTTTGGCCCAATTACAGCGAAATAGCTTCAGCACTGGAAGGCTGGCTGGAGTCTCATCTCACTGGTTCTGTGCTAATGATTGTACTTCCCTTGGCTTCAGTGCCATTGCTGTGGATGACGTTAGTTAAGGTATCATCAAAGCTTGATCGTTTGCTATTAACTGATACATATTACTTAGTTATTGGATGGCTGTCACTGATTATTACTTAGTTATTGGATGTCACTGATTTGTTAAAATTACAGGACTCGTATCTGTAAAATACCTTGCACTCGGAGCACATAGTCAAACTTTAAACCAGATGTACAATCCTTTCAGTAAATAAATGCCTCTTGTATTAAGCTGCATCCATCCCACTGACATTTGTGAAGCAGTGTAATGTAGCAAATCATATCCAACATAAACAGATGAAATGCATCATAAATGAAACAGGATGCATCTGGAAAATGGTGTAATGAAAGTAAATGTATGATTTCAGCAGATTGGGTATTTCTAATTAGCCCTGAATAGTTCATTTTCATGGATAAATATATATATGCATAATTAAATGTGTAGTGCTCTCATGGTAGTTCATGATCGGTGCTCTTTCCTTTTATTGCCAGCAGATGTCTCTCTTGAATATTGCATAGCATGACAATTGTTAATCTTAACTCTGATTTAAGGTCCGTGCGTAGATTGTACAGCTGTTAGGTACCTCATTCTAGCTGGTTCCCAATTAACTGAACTTCTCTTCTGCTCTGTGCAGCAATGTGGCTTTGCACACAGGCATCTAGAAATACATTGAGTTAATGGTATTCGAGAATGAATATGCGCAAGTGTCATACAAATGGGCTTCAGTTCCATAAAAAATAATAATGGAATGATGCATTGCAGGAAAGACAATTTGAAAAATATCTCGTTTGATTTTGGTGGTGAAAAATATTACAAAAAAGTGAGGGCTCAGACAAGGCTTGAATAAGCTAGCAGAAAAAAATCTCTTACCTAAAGCTTGGAGAAAACATTTTTGGTATAATCATGAAATTACTCAAGTGTCACTTTAGATCCTGTTCCCCAATTCATATTCAGAGCTGAAATAAGAAAGTAGTTGAAGTAAGGGTGGCAAATAGGTAGTATAACGTTTTTTATTTTACCCTTGCTAATACTGAAGTAAGATTTTGAATGAGAAGGTGGAATTTGAGCAAGTCCAGTGTACAGTAATGGGAAAGCCTTATGGGGGCAGCTTCTGCTGTAAGGAACAAACCGGTGGAATTTTTGGGTCAGGAAACTGAATGTTGATGAGATGTTGAAAAGATGAAAGCAAGGCTTAAGTTGTCTTGTTATCAGTAGATAACAAAGGATGGGTCAAAGATGTAATGTGGTTGAAATACCACTGCTGCTGTGTTGGGTGGCAGAAATTTAGACACGCTAAAAACAAATGGGTATGTACTATAGAAGTCCATGGAGAAAGAGAGAGAAGTCACAGTGGGGGTTCACTCATTATGGCATAGAGTTTGACAAGTAAATGTGGAAATTAATTAATTAGTATATGTTGCAGAATAAGTGGTCTGAAAATGAGGATTAAACCAGACATAGAATCACCAGGGACTTTCTCCTTATTAGCACAGCCCAGTGCTTCAGCCTCCTTCTTAGATAAAGGTTCACAAGAAGGATAAGAAAATTCAGAAACAGAAGGGGTTATTGAGGAGTGAAAATGAGATAATGGAAAGGTTCCAATTCTAACATGCGGCACGTAAACGGAGGTAGTGTGTCCAAGCAAGTGTGTGCAGCATTAGTACACACTTAAAAATACCTGTCACTGAAATGCAAATATAATTTACACACAGGTCACTCGATAATGATTGAGATGGGGGGGCTGTGAGGGCAGAGAGCAATTTGTCCAACAGTTGAGCCATGTCATTTTCCCCATTGAATACTCTTCAGGTGCAACATGAGTGGAGTGCTAGAGTGGTGGATCCTGTCTGCTAGCTGACATTAGTGTTTAGTGTAGCAGGATTTTTTCTATTAAAATATACACTTCTGGAAAATCAGTTAGAAATGAAGTCTGATAGAGTCCCTAAAGAAACCTGCTGTGTATTTTTACAGTGTTTTTTAATAGAAACCCTTTAGGAAACTATGACACATCTCCAAAAAGATAGATACTTTAGAAATGCACTGCTAGAAATAAATGCTTTTATTGTGTTTTGTATTACTTTTCAAGTTCTTTTAGTTTCTTTTATGAAAATCTATTTCTCTTTCACTGTGAGAGTGTTTCTGTGGGAAAGATGTATTTGATACCAACAGATTCCACATAGGGTTGTTTCAGGGATATGTGTAGTTTCTGAGGGCACAACTGCCATTGTAAGGAAAATGAAAGTTCTCCTATTTTTAATGAACCACACAATGTAAGAACAAAGAGGCTCTTGATAACTTTGCAACAAAGAAAAGGGAAGAGTCTTATTTCCAAGCCTGTAAGCAGAAATTTTATGAGTGTAGAATTCTAGATATGCAGAAGGAACAAAAATACCTGGATGGCAAATTATCTTTAAAATGCATGCAAAATGGGTGTCCGGTTTCCTAGCTGGCTTTGCAAATGTCAGCCATGGAGTTTTCCTTACAAATCTAACCTTTAAGAGAGGCTGCTTAGGGCTGCTGTCCTGCTGCATCCTGCTGCTTTGCATACTCCAGGAATTAGTGGAACATCTCTCTCTAGATTAACACAAATTAATTTGTTGGAAGCTGTATTTCTACACAGCTGGTCAGACCTTACTCCACTTCTGTGTATATATATAGTGAATATCGCACAAAATACTGACTGGGTTTTGCTGATAGGAAAGGATAAGTAATTGCTGATAAGGAATTTGGTTAAATTGCTGTTCATAACATTAACATTGATTTGCTGTACTCTACTGGGAAGAGATCAGAAAGTTCTGCAGGGAGAAACTTCTTGCTTTCACCATGTACTGTGGAAATCCAAATCATTTGACTTTAAGCAGTAATCTGTCTCTGGAATTAAGGTAAGAGAATAAGGACACTTCAGTTGTAACATCCCTGTTCTGTCAACCTTGCCCCAATCACATATCATTTTTCCCTCTCTGAACAGAAGTACTATAGATCAACATGTATTCATTACTGCTGTGGATTTTAAGATGCAGGAATTGATGTCTGGGCTTTAAAAGATGGATGGTCAATTAGTTTGTGACTGTTAACAGCACTGCAGTTTGGAAAGACAGAGAAAATGTTAATCAAATAACGCTCAGAGTCTCTGCTGGTTGCCTTCTGATTGGCAAAAGGAATGTTTTTGCTTTTATGTAGTGCTTGTTTCATCTTCTGACGCATTCGGTGTTGGATGGAACAAAGGTTTGAGCCGATGCACGCACTTGTTACTCCCTGCCCCCGGCTCTGAGCAGGCAGTTAGACTATGTGGCCTCTGGTGGTCTCTTCCCACCTAAATTGTTCTGTGAGTATATTCTATGATATGAAACAACTCTCTGTACAGTTTCTAGTGATGACAACTATGCAAACAAGTTATGCAACATTGGTGGTCCTTTGCTACTTCATTTGTTAACAAAAAAATAAAAATTAAAAAACAACTTGGATAATGAGTCCAAATATTCTAATAAATGGACCTTTTGAAGTGAATGAGAATATTTTTATTGGCAGCAATAAAAGTTATGTCAGACTTTTTACACATAAATTTTCACTTACTGTAAACATGGTAAAATTTTCTTAGTTTTTATGAAATTGTACTCTGTAAAAATAAATCCTTTTCTAGAATTACTTTTTTCGGGGGGGTGGGGGGTGGGGAACCCTGCTGGAAAATAGAATAAAAACTGCATATAATGTGAAATGTCTAATAAAATCAGTTTTAAAAGCTACTTAAGATAGTTTAAGTTATGAATACTGATTGATATTAGAAATCAGTATGTTTTTGACTGGTTTTTGAGACTTTTTTCCTTTTATATTTCATCTATGAAGTTCAAACAGATATGCCTCTGGGTATAGACACTTTCTTTTTTATTATTTTTAAGACTACAATTTTTTTGTTGTTGTTTTAGCATTGCAGAAAATATATCAAGTTAAAATAAAACTCATTTAAAAAGCCTTGCAGTATTATTTATCTAAATGGTGTTGTTAGAAAGATAGAAATAATTTTTGTAATGTTTTGTCAAATCTCTTATGTAGTATCTAAAATTTGCCTTTGAATTATTTGATAATCGGATTCCTAAATGATACTAGAAGTGTGATACAAAACAACAAAAGCCAAGAAATTCCAGACTAAGGATGCCATTATTCAAGGTTTCATTCACATTAAGATGAATCAAAGTGAACATTATTTCTTTGACCTTCATCATCTTGTGTTCTATTGCTAATGTATTATTTTAATATGATTTTTGTCAGTATATATGAATGTCATGTGATACTGTCTTCCAGTAATTATTGCCTTAATACTTCTGCAAAATTTAATAAGTATATGCTGCACTCAAAATTTATCCTGGTTCATAATTATTTATCTGAACTTTCTTTGTCATTTTAGGCTAAAATACCCAAAGCTCTTTGTTAGAGACATTTTTTTAAGGTGACTATGAAAATTGATTTGGTAATTGAAAAATGATTGAAATAAACACAATTGCTCATGGTGCTTGAATATACAATTAATGCAATACTTAGAATTTATAGCTATTATGAAGATCAAAGCACGCAGGCTGGTTATTTTTGTAGTTATAATTAGATGTTCTACAGGGAAACATATTTTAAGCTTATTGCTTCTCATATGAAAGAATGTAACAGTTGTAATGAAGTCTTCCCAGGAAAAAAGAAATACATGTAGTTTATGATGTGTTTTCCTTTCTGGAAATACCCAGTCCACAGTGCACAGTCGTGTACATGTTTGAAAATGTTAAAGGAAAGCTGAAGAAGCAGTGAGAGCTGTGTGTTTTTGAAGGTGTGTGGATGAGAGACGGCCCTGTGTGTTCACTTGACTTGTTCCTTCTGGCAGAGGCTGGATGAGAAAGAGCTGCCCAAGATAAGAGAAGTAATCTTGCTTTTTCCAAACAGCAGTAAGACATGATAGGAATAGCCTTGCAATATAGGAATTTTGATTCAGATTTGGAGCTTATTGTTCTGCTTTATTGTGACATCTAGAGATGAGCAGGGGCTCTGTTCTGTCATATGCCACTGTTGGGCTGTTACAAGCTTCTTGGACCAGTTTTGCTCTAGTTAGAAACTTGCTGTGACAAAGGGTATCTCTTTGTTGCTTCATGTACATTGCAGTTTGTTTGTAGTGGTTGTGCTGACTCTCAGTTTTTTGCTAGATGCAATTTAAGCAGTTACCTTCTTTTGAGTATTATTAATGTGATGAGCCATTCGTCTTTTTTTACTGCAATTAGGATCAAATGAGGCAATTGAATTCAGTAGCACAAAGTATGGAGGAAAGCTAATACTGCTCTGTTTTGATGTGACATAAGCGTATTTCATTTGAAAATCAATTGTTAAAATGTGTTAAATTTTCAAGAGTGGAGCCAAGGCCCATCCCTCTCACAGTGCAGTTACCTTGGCTTTTTGCCTGGCTCAAGCTGGAATCTATAGTAATTTCACAGAACGTCAAGTTACTAAATCAGAATTTAATCTAACAGGAATTTACAAGAATCAAAAGCAAAGGATCGGATGGCATCACCTACTGCTTCCCGTCTGAAAAACACTGCATGTAAGTCTGCAGAAAAAGATGAAAAAATCTGAAAAAGACAGCCAAGAGGAGCTGTGCTTCAGTACCAGCCACTTCTGAAGCAGCTCAGACTTCTTCATATGCTGCCAGTATCTATTTTTCAGTTGGAGTATAGTGGGCCTCAGATCCTCTGTATCCCCAACTCCAAAACCTTCAGGGTCGACCTAGAGTCTTTTAAGGTGCTTTCTGCCAAAGGGGCCAGGTAGGGCCATTCTCCCTATACAGCTGCAGTGTATAGCACAGTTTTTACATCCTGCCCTGCCCGGACTGGCAGGACTCCTGCCCCATGCTATATATTCTGACTTTTACCCTACTGTAGCCTTTGCACACGCTGTTGTTTCAGCTGAATGGAAGTAATGTACATCAAAATACAGAATACAGCCATTATCATCGAAAATCCTCCTTTCCTTCAAGCATGGCTCATTTCTTCCTGTGGAGAACTGAGCTCCAATTGACATCCTGAGGAGTATTATATCCACTGCGCTGTGGACCACAGATGCCTTTTGTGTGCTTTCCTAGGCTGTGACCTCCAGGGTCACGGAGTTCTTGCCATATCTGGTAGCACTGGGGGCTGAAATGCTGTCCAAGTGTTGGGCATGATCTGCAACTTTCTTGGTCTGCCTTCCTTCCCAAACAGCATCTACAGACTCATTGGGATCTGAGGCCATTCCATTTGCATTTTGTGAGGATCGCCTTGGATTTAAGGAGGATGCATGCCTTTATTTACCAGCTTGTTTTCAGGAGGGGGCTGCTAGTCTGTCATTGTGATGGGACACCTGCTTTCCCTTTTCAGCTTGTTTTGCAGTAGGATTCACCCCTTGCACAGGGAGTGTCTCTGATTCATGGTGGAAGACTCTGATAAGCATGGAGAGCAACCCCATCTCATCTCCCTGCAGTTTTTGTTTCCGTACAGCAGTGTTATTCTAGTCTCTCCTTGCCAAAGTTTAACTTTCCCTAGAGAGCATTCAGGTGCCAAGGAAGCTCCTAAAAAACTGACTCCGGCTCAGTGCAGTAAGGTTTATGAGCTGTGCTGGAACACATGAAGTTACGCACCTACCTAATTTTCCGTTCCAACTTTCCATGGATGATGTACGATAGTAATGTCAGAATAGTGCATCACTGGCTTTTAAAAGTCCTGTATGTGTTTTGGAACAAGTAACTCTGCACAGCCCAGTAGACAAACTGGCTCCCAACTGGGACATCCAGTGCCCCCATCATGGCCCAATATGCAGTATAGATGCACCCAAGGTGGTAGAATTGCATCTCTTCCCAGCTGACAAGACATAGTCAGGAGACTTAATCCAATGATTTATTTAATGCAATTGGATGAAATTTTACAAAAAATGCTTGAAAAAATTTTGGAAGATCTAATCCGTTACACATTAAAGAAAGTATTTTCTTCTAGTTCAGTGAAAGGTTTGCAAGCCAACTTGGTTACTTTCTATCTGGGCTTGAGACTGTAACCAGGGTTTTGCATGATAAAAGTCTTTTTAGCCAGCATTTCTTGTTCTAACATTTAACTTATTCTCCACTTTTGAGAACTTACTGTGTTTTTTTCCCTGGTCTTCTTTAATCTGGGTTTCCATAAATTATTTCTAGATTATACTCTTGCATTGTAAGAGGTGTCCTCAATTTTGTGTATTAATTTATAAGGTACCTCCCACTGAGACTGTTTCCTGCAGAATCAGAACTCTTTTTAATACAAGAGAGACTAAAAACTTCAAATGAAGCTCTGATGAAAGGTGAGCTATAAAATAAGGATTTTTTTTTTTTAAAGGAGATGGGTTATTTCCCCTGTCTTCTGCTATCAAAATGCTCAGTGCCTGATTTCCAAGATTCAGAGAGTTTGAAATCTCTAGTACTTCATAACAACTGCAGGTCCCAAAAGATCAATAATAAACAAACATTTATAGTCAATGCTGACAGTTTCATTTTTAGAAGGTACTCTTTTGAGTGTAGAGAATGAATCTCTGCTGTTTAATTTAATATTTATTGTCTAACTGCTTGTCTCCCTGTGCTTTGGTGATGCTAAGAACAATGAGGTTTACTGATATTCTTGTCTTTTCCTCTGCTTCTTGATGCTTTTAAAGTAACAAAATGTGGAAGGTGGGTACTGGGTTGCGTCAGAGATGCTGATGGCTGTTACGGTCAGGTTTATTTTCATTAGCCTAAACTCAAGTGACGTAGGGTGATGAAGGGCACACACCCTCCAGATTTTTTTGTTCTAAATAGTGGAAATGCTAATAAATTGTAAGTGTGAGCCTTTCTTTGTGGAAGTTTACCAAATGGACATTTTTTCTTACAGTGTTCACAGTGGCTGCTATAACATAGATATTTATTGCATGGAAACACTTTCCATTTCAGGGCATAGGACTACTAGTGTACTCTGTATTTGCCTTATGGACTAACACCAGTGTCACAGTTTAATTACATTGTGGTGGTAGAAGTCCAATATGTAATGGTGCCCGGTCTTTAAGAGGCAATGTAGTCCACTGAATGGAGTCTGCAGATCGAGTCTGCTTCAAGCTTTGCTAATGATGTAGGAGACAAATCACCTTATGCATTTCCTTCTCCATTTGCTAATTTTGTCTGTTCAGATTGGCAGTCCTTGTAGTCTGTGTGTTTGTGCAGTGTCTAGCACAACTTGACTTTGATATCAGAGTAGGACCATAGTGATTATTGCTAAATGTAATACCAAGTTCAAGAATATAATAGGTAATAATAATAATAAAAACCCCTTCTGTTTAAAGATCCTGTTTTATTTCCTTTCAGGTATGCAAACATTTCAAAGCATTTAATATTAGGTGTTATTAAAAATTCCAGGGCACAGAATTACCTTAATCCACTTAATGACTCTAGATTTATCTAAAAATAAGTGAATTCTTAAAAAAAAAGTGAAATGGATATTTGTTGAAACATAAATTTAGTAAAGAGTGGACTGCTGTAATGGCAGTGATGTGGTTATGATGTACATTTGTTAGGACTTTATCAAAATGTACAATTTCTATGGGTTCTTTCTGTTTAATAGAGATATTAAATTATTAATTTTGAAGCAGGTCTCTGCTGAATTAAAAGATGAAACAACAATTTTATTTGGTGCCAAAATTTGTTACTTAAAAGAATTATGAATATGTTTCTATGACTTTAGCTGTTCCAAGTCATTGCTGGGCAAGTGCTCTTCATTTCAAAGACCCAAGAGATTAATGGTCTTTCTGGGCATGCACTGCACTCA
>VZTL01055718.1:0-30064 GCA_013400535.1 Scopus umbretta | reverse complement strand
TGCCCATATTGTTTGCATACCTAAAGGATATATGATAAATGTTGCCCTGGGCATAAATGACCCAGGGAATTAATGGTTGTCTATGAAGACTTCCAATTTTAGAATCTAGCCTCTTCACTGATACTATGGTGAATAATGCTTTAGAAATGCTTAAAATAGAATCAAGAGCTGGAAATTTTTTTCTTTCCAGTTGACTATATGAAATGAACTGTGAGTCATCCTTGCTGTCATGTGATCATAGACACTTAGACACTTAGTAATCAATAATTATTGCACCTGCTGTAGCAGGTGCCATCTAGAAAACCAAAGGATCATAGGATTTATACTGTTTTATTACCTAGATTTCTTGCTCATTTCTGAAGCACAGTGATGGAGCAGTAACAAAAAGTGGGATGAAATGCCTCATTCTGCCATTTACTTCACTGGAGGCAGGATTCGAACCTTGGATTTTGAGAAAGGTATTAAATAATATTTATAAAAACATTACTTTTGTTCAGCTCATGCCATCAACTCTTCTTTCTACTACTTCATTTGTAATTCATATTTGTGTGTTATAATATTAGGCATATAATGTAATAAGATATTTCAAAAGGTGAAGAACAAAACAATCAAACAATTAACAGTGAGTGGCAGAAGCAATACAGAAAGTGGAATAATCATTCCAGGCATCTTGGAAAAGATCAGAGAATTCTGTCATCCTTTCAGGGTGATATTTATAGACCTTGCCTCTGACGTAGTATACATGATGCTGTGGGGTTTTTTCTTCCTTTTTTCAGTTCATCTGAAACCCGTTTTTTCCAGGAAAGAACAAACCTCAAGTAAAACACGGCTTTGTACTTGACCCTTTTGCTATAGGGGATTAACAGGTTTGGTGGATTCCTAGTGTTGTCCCTGGGAAATGAGCCTAGGTCACAGATATCTGTTTTTTGAGTGAGCTTTTGAATCTGCTGGACAAGAAGGTTGGTCTATGAAATTTTAGAAATGACAGAATGGCTGAGGCCAGGACAATACCTTCAAAACCTGTTATTGTCCTAGTCACATTCGCACTGATGTTCGCAATTAGTTTGTGATAGGGGGAGTATACAAGTGGCTTGAACAGTGTGCCAAATCCAAAAATGCCTTGCACTGAAAAGTGAGTTAATTAGTTTTATTGAATATTTGAATATTGGAAATATTAGAAATATTGGAAATTTTCATTCTGATTACTCGGTTATTAAATTTTTCAGTCGAGATGGTGAAAAGGGAGGGAGAGGTGTAGGTGTAGCAAACCTTTTCCCCTACTGTATGAATTCGCCTCACCTTTTCTCTCTCTCCTTATTGGTGGCAAGGTCTCTATATGTCTCAAATTTTGTATTACTGTCTTCCTTATTTTTTAAAAAAATTATTTGGACCATAAGAGCATGCAGCAGGCCTGATTATGGATAGTGCTAAGTACTGTACAAACATACATGAAAAAGACAGTTCTTCCCCAAAAAAACTTTGTCCTAGTGGTTATCACTTGTGTGACAATTATTACTTTATTATACATACTCTGCCATGAGTTATTTTTTTCTGTTGTGTTAGAGCTCACTGCTCTGCACCAAAATAATTTTGTATATTCCACACAATTTATTTGTACCCCAGCACATTATTAATAATTACCATAATCTGCATTACAGTAATGCCAAGAATTATCAGTCATAGGCCAGAAAGCTGTTGTGCTCAGTGCTGTTCAAACACATCACGAAAGCAGTCCCAGGCAAGACAAGGTTTTCATGTAAAATCATTATGGTTGAATGGATAACGGGTAGAACTGGGAGCCAGTAATTCTTGTTTTCTAATTCTGTTTCTACCACTGATTCACTGGATGGTTGGTGCCAGTGGAGCTACTGCTGAGCCAGACACAAGTCTGCCCATGTCTGTATGTGTCTGTTTTACTTGACATAAAATGGGATTAATTTCCTGCCACATTTGGATGGAGAAGAAGGGCAAATAATGCATTATATGTATAAGATGGCTTTGCCACAAGCTTGTTGGAAGGCAAAATGATACAGAAATTTAGGCTGGGGTGTTCAAGCAAGAGGTCATCGACCCATCTATTAGGACCCCAAGGTTATTTTCTGCAGAGCTGCTGCCCAGCTAGTCAGTCCCCTCTCTGTAGGGATTCACAGAGTTGGTCAGCCCCGCATTCAGGGCTTTGCATCTGCCTTTTTTGGACTTCATGAAGTTTTGATGGTCTTACCTCCAGCTTGTTGACTTCCCTCTGGATGGTAGCCCTGCCCTCCAACTCCCCCCACTTTGGTGTCATTTGCAAGCTTGTAGTGAGCACAGTCCATCCTCTTACTCAGATGTATGAGTGAAAGAGCATCTCCTCTTTCAGCTTGGGTAAGGCTCTTTTCCAGCGGTAAAGTAACCGCTACCCAAAACACTTAAAAGTTATGAAAATTAATAAAAACCCTATGCACATTTATACAGATTCCATACGTGCATTGTTTTTATTCCAGCACTTTGGAGTTGGCAGGTCTAATTTAAAGGTGGGAGACAGCCCCAGCCCACAGGTTTGGATCGGCGCTGGGCTGCAGCATTTGCGTGTGGGCATCTAGTCTGTTTAAAGCTGACCATCCTCTGAAAGAGCTTACGTGACAAAATACAACCCATTAGAAGAGGTAACAAGAGCTTGAGGGGCACAAAATAACCCCACATGGAGTATTTTATTTAAGAATAACTGCTACCAGCCATAACACTGTGGAGTCCCCGATGCTTTGCGCTGACCACAGTGTGGTGGTACAATTTGTTCCTGTAGGAGTGAAGGGTGATTTTAGAGAGGGAGAACAGCTAACTTCACCTTGCTAACAGCGTTAACTACAGCAGTCCAGGGGTGATATACCCATGGTTACAAAGTGAAAAACATCAGTGCTGTCAGTGGTAGCCCTTTGCTCTAACCACTAGCCATGCTAAAATAAAGTAAAAGCTTGATTTAAACCAATGAAAGCAAAGGAAATGCATAATTATATACAGTGTGCCTCATCCTCCCTCCCTCCCTTGTGCTGAAATGTGGAGTTCTTGAAAATGTGTTTGGGAAGGAGGGGGGGGATAGGGGTGTTGTGAGGGTTGCTGTCTACACACAATGGGGAGAACTAGAAATCAGGTTGCTGCCTTCACTCTGCCAGTTTAAGCCAAAGCCACAGGGATATTATTTTTGACACTGTGCACCGTGGATTATAACTTCAGCTCTCATTACCTCTAATGGGATCTTTGCTTGCAATCTGCCACTGCTACAGCAATGAAAATCTGTCTCTTAATGCTATTTTACTATTGCAGGTTTTTGTGTTTAATTATATTATATAAAAATTTGTTGCAGCATCTACATGATTCCTTTAGGAGTGCACTTGAAATGCTTATGAATTTTCATAAACACAAGCTGTGTATCGCTTTAAGTCTCTCACTGCTTTTGTAAAATATTCTGCCTTAATACAGCATCATTTTTTTTCCCTTGCTGGGTGAGCACCATCTTTTACAGTGTAGCCATTTTGAAAAGCACAAGGATACTAATGCTGAGAAGCCCGAGCCTCTCCTTACTGCATTGACCACTTATGAGAAAACGCTCAGGTGTTACAGCCTGTTCCCACTAGAGTCAAATGCAGGAAAAAACCCCAAGACACTCGTAGGTAGAAGGTTTATCTTTAGCGGTGAAATGCATTATAATTACTATAAAATTGTTGTCATGAGAAAATTCATATATTGTCACATACATTTTTGTCATGGACATTCATTCAAACTTTTACGTGAATTGGTTTACATATTGCTGCTTTTTTCTCAGACATATGAGCACATTTACTGATCTGCAAAATGATGAAGTTGTGAGATATATCTAAAAATTTCTGGGTCTGAAGTATTCACCAAGCTCTGTCCTTGTGCAGGCTGTCATCAGCTCTACAGCCCTACAAAGCTAATTTCTCAGAAAGATGAGAAATGAACATGGGGGTGTTGCTCTGTTTTCCTCCTGAAACATAATCTTATCTTCTCTCTCTCCCTATATATACATAAGTGTATTTGTGTACATATGTGTAGAGAGAGTTTTCTGTGTCTGGAGAGAAAGCAAGATTTATTATGCTCCTTTTAATTTGCTTTGGAGGCATTGCTTACTGGGGACACGGTATGTACTGAACAGAGCGTACTAATTAAGTACCAGAAGGCAGACCAACCCATTTACTTGAGACTTTGCCACAGATGCATTAATTGTTTACACATGACTTTCCCCCCTCCCCTTCCTTTTTCAACCATCTACACCATATATATACTGCCTGCCAGCAAGCTGATCAGCACTGCTCTCCCACCTTGTCAAAGACAGGAAACATTCCTCCTTCTTCTGGCCAAGGAATTTTTTTCCAGCTACTTGTCTTTTTGGCAGTGACTATAGCGCTGCCTTGATGGTTTGCTCTAGGTGTTGGTTGTGCTATGGGTATGCTGTGTGTTCGAGTTGCTTCATGCTGGTAGCGGGTCAGCATAAAGTTTTCTTCATGCTA
Organism: Scopus umbretta; assembly: GCA_013400535.1. Classification (NCBI taxonomy): domain Eukaryota; kingdom Metazoa; phylum Chordata; class Aves; order Pelecaniformes; family Scopidae; genus Scopus; species Scopus umbretta. The sequence continues at coordinate 25,559 of VZTL01055718.1, read as the reverse complement.
CTGTTAAGGAAAAATATTCTAATTTGAGCACTGGTTAAAGGAGCTCCTATTTAAATGTGTAATTTTAGCCAGGGAAGCGGTTAGTTGTGGGAATCTTCCTCCAAAGCTGTATCCTGTGAGGTGGGGTGTGCTGGGGTCCTCTTCTGCTTTGGGCCTTGAGAGTGCTGGAGGGGACTGCCTTAAGCTAATACACGTGTGAGATAAGGGATGCTGAAATTTCTCGATAGCTCTATGTGGAACAACATTGCAACTATTTGCTGAAGCTGAGAGCTGTGTGCAAAATTTTCATCCTTTCTCTCACTGGCAACACCAGCTAGCACCTCCTGAAGAAGAGTGTATGATATGCCTGTTTTATCCAGCATTGGGCAAAACTTACAGAGGTGTATGTATACTAATGTGGAAATAACACAGTCCAGCGTATATGACCTGGACTAAACTGGACTGATGCTTTTTTATTATCTGAATTGCTTGTTTAACTCCCTCAGCTCAACATTTACATTCAAGTTTCAAAGAACTGTTGAAATAATGGAAAAAGGCCTCCCAAAAGCAATGCTTCTGACAAGCAGAAGAGAAAATTTCTCATGAAAGAATCTATTTTTGGTATGATTTCTATCCCAGTTTAACAGGATGGAGGGGTTTGGAAAGGATGGCTCCATCTGATTTCACTTAGTCCATCCTTATGCCTTTCTAATTACAATGTTTTAACTAGAAGCATTTCTAATTAACAATAGAGCACTAACTCAACAGGGCACTACCTAAAGTGAAATGGGACTTTGACCGTTTGGGAGTGTTCTCAAAATAAATAAAAGGCCTAACTCTGCTATCTAGTGCCAAGTAATTAATTTCTTCCAGGGAAAGAAACAAATTAGTAAACTACCATACTGTGTGAATAAGTGTGGTATGATTTGTTCCTGAATTTTAAAATTTGAGAGATTTTTTCATGTTTCTCCCTTCAAAGAGGAACATAATTGTATTTAGATAATTGAGGTAGAGATCGTCACAGCAGGTTTGTGGGGAAGTCAAGAAAGAACATGCTGCTTTACTTGCTTTACATTTCTTACTTAGAACATCATAAAAACAATTGTATTTTTACATTGTTTATTTTATGTATTTGTGTATGACAAAAACACTGTATGTCCACATTTAAACATCCATTAAAAAAATTCTGTAAAATATTATGCTAATATATGACAACTGATTTCAACCATAGCAAAAAAGTCTCCTCTAAAATGCTAATAATTAAAGTGCATTTACACAGTTGCTATATATTATTTAAAGGTAATATACTGCTGTTGCACAGGCAGATGTCTGTACCACGTCAATACCTCTTTATCTCTGCTTTCTTTGAAAGTTATTTTTCTTGTTTTTCAGAAACCTGCATTTCTGTGTATTGCTTACGTATCTAACTTTGAAGATTTCTTTTAAAATAGTTATAAGTGACATTAATAAATCTCTGTCTTCAGGGGGTTGATGCTTTTCTTAGTAGTACTCATTTTCAATAGTTTCTCTTTGGATGTTAACCTTAAACTGCAAATTAAAGATATTTCAGGCATTGGCAAGAATTCTGAATCATAATTTATTGAGTGTGACATGATTTGACTTGATCACAGGCCCTGATATTTTTGGTGTTTTCAGGAATACATAAATTATTGAAAGAACGTAAAAATGTAAGGAAAAGCTAGCCAGTCAAACTCAGAAAGGTAAGCAAATTCATGAATATCACAGCTCAAGTAAAGCATTTTTAATTCCCTTACAGATGGCAGAAGAGCTGGTTTTCTGGTCTTAGTAACTTTGGCTGCAGTAGTCACTATGTCTAAGATGAACTACTGAGGATGTCTATTAAAATGATGATTTGTAATTCAGCTCTGGAACTATTGAAGCTTTGGGGAACTAAAAGGCAAGATTTTTACTGAGTGAATCCACCCATTTCTAATTCCACATTCTCAAGAATAAAAGTAGCTATCTTTAAGCACCAGAGAATAAAAATAGTTAAATTTAAGCACCAGAGAAAAATACCATTAATAACAGTTGTTGCTTAAAAGTGAAAAAATAGAAGGACTTTGCCAGCAGAATGCAGTTTCTGGACTGCAGGAGGTGAAATGTAGACCACAGCTCTTGGTGCTTCTCTTCAGCACTAAAACAACCTGCATTTGAAGGTCTGCAAGAAGATGGATATTTAATGAAATACGCAATATGAGAGGAAGCCTTATTGTGAAAAATAAAACAACAGTTAAGGGTAGTATATTTTAATACAACTAAATGTTTCTTGACATTTAAGGAATTGGAGGGCATAGTAGATAATTTAGTAGCTCTTTTCCAGCTCAAATGTACCCGACACTGTAATTCCACTGTGACTAATTTGTTAGAACAACAAATGGATGAATTAATCTGAATTTGATTTTTAGTCTTTAAGATGGTTTCTTTTCTGCCTGTTTTCTCCAATTAAGACATTTAAAGGAAGAAAAAGGAATACAATGCTAGGAATGACCAATTTCATTGAAAGGAACCTGGAACAATAATTCATATAAAATCAGTGTAAAGAAGGACTTTGTGATTCAGTCCATTACCTGTGAGCTCAATAGATCTATGCCCTGTGTCATAAGACATTCTAGATGGATAACAATGCACAGTAGTTACTTATTAATCATAGAGAAATATTTTATGTAAGAGCTTTTCAGATGAAATTCAGTGATTCTACCAGATTAAAGACTTTTGTACTGAAGACGTATTTTCTATGGTTAATGGTTTTGATTTTCCTGTCTGTCCATTGTCAGAAAACCTGAACTTGGGGAATCACAACCACTGAGATGGATTTAGTATTTGCAAATATGCCTTGCACAGATTTTCTTCAAATTGTATAGCCTGCAGTTATTCACTAACCACTTTTTTGGTCTTTACATTGTGTGCTCTAGATCCCATGAGAATTTCATACATGGAATGAAAATAGAATGGTATAATTTTCGGTATATAGATGGGAGACACAGATCATGTCTCCTGTGAGATTTCAGTCCCTGGTGTAGTTTCAATTATGCAAATAACTGATGTAGCTGTGATTGACATTGATGGCAATTGCATGAGACTGATGTCTTTTGGTTGGATTTATTCTACCCTGTTGAGGTGCTCTAAGTGATACCCGAGTGATGGGATTTGCTAACTGTCTGTGCCGTGTTTGCTTTGGAGCACATCTAGGAAGGCGTAATGGATGACAGATACTGAGAACACCCCACTGGCATGTCAAAGAAAGATTCTCTGGACTCATTCTGTTACTGCCTTTTAGGTTTTTGGGTTGCATGTGTACCTAAGTGTGTTTCTGCCTGTGGCTGCTCGAGGTGACTGTAATGGTGCACAGGACTGTGCAGCATGGCCTGTACCATCTCCTCTCCACCAGGTCTCTGGTGCACCATGCGTAGCATCCTCCTTCAAAAACAGAGGAAAGCTGCTCAGCCCTGTCCGTAGCTGAGCTGGTTATATACTCAGCAGCAGCAGGATGCCTGCTGGGAGGGGGATGCGTTGGAGGCATCTCAGGGCAGCCCTGGCATAGCAGGTACTGTGTAGACCTGGAGCCACATGGACTAAATCTGTCAGAAACCAGGTGCCATTAGTCAATGCCAGGGTGCTGCACCTGGCCCCTGGCAACTACCGCGCACACCTGCAAGTCCTGGTTACTCAAGCAAACCCTTCTTCCCTCTCCACCAAACAACTCTCGTGCCAACCTGAGCCAGTTCTGGCTGGCCACTAGCCATGGCTGATGGGCAGCAGCATCACCAGCCACTGCCATTGGCTCTGCAGGAGCTGGAGTTGGTTGTAGCGGGTCACCTTGGGGAGAAGTTGTGTTCACATGGGGTGCCAGCTCCTTGGCAATAACACACTGCAATGTGTATCTGGTGACAGGAGAAAAGGGGACTAACAATGAGAGAACAAAATGTTTCACAAGAGACTGCTGGGTTCAGGCAGGGGTGTCCTTGGCCCTCTGAAAAGTTTGGAGGTGAATCCCTCTGGTTTGGGATTTGCTGCATTCAAAGAGTCTGGGGGTGACATTGCCATTTCTAAATGGAGTTGTTTGGTACATCTGATCTCCTGATATTCACAAGCTCAAGAAGGCAAAGAAATGGTGGAAAGCAGAAATAGGCTCACAGACTGCAGGAAAGGCTTGGTAGCATTCTTGATTTTGGGTTTCCTTGTTGAGACATGCGTTGTTTTCTAGGTTAGGTGCTGCAGGGCTCTGTAGGAGCTCTACCTGGCGAACTGCAGCTGAGGTGGCAGTGCAGATGGGGGCAAAAGATATTCCATTCTTCAAAAATGGGAATGTATTTTGCTTTTTGCTGTGGAGAGAGAGTTGAAAATGCATGACTTGTCTTCTCTGTAAATAGGAACTGTGCATGTTTTGTCCGTTGAGTTGGAAAACATGAAGTGCGAGATAGCTCTGTCTCCCGGAGGTACCAGTCCTACCCTGCTCGCTTGGCAGCACACACACATTGTCCTGCGACAGCGAGGAACAGCCGGAGCAGGCATGCCCCCGGGGCCTTGTTGACTTTAGCAGAAATAGTTTCACAAGTATTGAGCAAAACAGATGATTCGAGAGGCATATACATTGTGTGATAGAGTAATATTTCTGAAATGCTAGAAATTGTTTAAATCGCTAGTTTTGAGAAGAATAATCAACATTTTTTCTAGCACTGAAAATGTGATTTAAACATTTATTGTCTAGATAAGAAAACATCATTAACTGTGAATAAAACCAGGATGTGCAAGATATCCACTTCTGCTTTTTGCGTGCTAACGCCATCCTTGAACAATGGCTCCTATAAAGACTGCAGAAAATCTTTTCCTTGACAGTATTTGTTCACATTGTATGCCCAGGCTTAGTTGATGTTTCTCCTCTCTTTCAAGATTTGTTAAAGGTGTACTTGTATTTGGTGGCACAAAATGAGAATTTAGGGGCTATGTATGTTTTCCTTGTTTATTCCAATTCAAAATTTGGACAGCGTTCAATGCAAAAGATTTTATTTCTTCAGTGGGCAGAAATGCAGGTTTCAGCAAAAGTCTGAAAGTCAATTTGAGTTTTATGCAGTGAATAAGGTCTCGAATAATAGAGATTTAGCAGGTCAGATACTGCCCTGATTTACACATCTGTTCAACCCAATTATAATTAGATTTAATGTGATGGCAGCTACAGATAAGTGGGTAGGTTTTTGGTCCTGTAACCAGAACTTGGTTAACAAATTCTGTTTATGTAGTAGAGAGCTCCTCCACTGTTTCCCAGAGCTGTTTGTGACTCTACGGAGTAAAAATTGTTAAAAGTGTTATTTTCATTATGTGGAGACTGCTAGTCGTATCATGCTAGGACTGTGGGTGAGGAGTAGCTTGCAGAAAGAATTTTCTTCCTTCTGTTGCTGAGCAGTGGTCTGACTGGCCCTGAGCTCCTGAGGAATTTTAAGTATCTGCCTAAAACTTCTGATACTCTGATTCTCTAGGATGCTGTGGCCTGTCTCTGCAAATGTATTGTAGGCATTGTGTCTTTGTACCGTGGGACTGTATTGTATTGTATTGTGTGGCACCTACATACTGCCTGTAGTGAGGATCCTGTTGACATCAAACCGGGAGAATCCAGGAGGTACAGAAGCTATTTTTCTTTTTTTTTTCGTCTTAAGCACGTCTCAAGGCCCTGGATTCATTCCACCGAAGTCTTACGATATTCTCTGTCTATGCCTGTTACTCTTCAACAGTAATAAAAGGCACTTAGCTGAAACTTCTTGGCACCTAAAGTTAGACAAAATGGATTTAGTGGTACATTTTGACACTTAGGAATTTGACATTTGGTATTCTTTATGAACATGTACATAAGCAAATTTTGGCTTAAAAGAAGAGGAAAAGTAATTTGTTTTCAAAAGTAAGGAAGACTAGGAATTTCATTGCTGGCCAGTCTTCATGTGGGAGACAGGATGCTGTAAAAACTTTGTAAACTGAAATAACTGTCATAGATAAGGTATGTGAGCGTCATCTCACCTAAACTCTTGTGTCTAATATTCTTAAAAAATCTGAGCTGTGGAGTTAATGCCTCAAGTGGCTTGTCAGTTAAGGCTGCATTGGATCCCAGTGTATATTTTATCTGGTAAATTGTCTCAAAAAGCTGTGACCTACTGCACTGTATTAAGTGTGCCTGTGTTACCTGCTGCTGAGGCCACCCTGGTTCCACCAAGTGGGGAAGCGCTCAGGGCTGCCTACAGCATGCACCGCAAGGCTCCAGGTACACATGGAGGACAAATTGCACCAAAAGGAACTGTTTCACACAGTAATTTACTAATATAGGCCACCACTAGAGTCCTTCCTTATATCTTTTAAAATTACTCACCTATCTAGATTGTCAGCCTATATGGCTCTGAAGGAAGTGAATATGCTGTTCGAGTAACAGATACACTAAGTTTTCAGATTAGAACCATGTTTTGTAAAAGGATAAGATAAGGCATTTGGTTTATTAACTGTCATTTCTTCAAGTGAAATATCTAGCATTAAATTTGCTGAAACTACAGAAGACAGTTCAAATGTAAAATAAAAAGGTTAAATTGCTCCTTGTGCCACTGACAAAGCTGTAAGAGGTGGCTAAGCAGTATCAAATGTCTTCTCCGTGTTCCCATTGTGCTCTGCTGAGGTGCTGGACTTTTAACCTCTGTGCAATTTGGAAGGGAAACAGGACTACTCCAGTTCATGTCTGGCTGCAGCACTTCTGCATGTGACATTCTAGCAGCAGTAGTGATTTGTGCTGCGTGAGTATGTCGTTCTAATATAACAGAAATGAAATTTAGGTCCATGTGCTATTTTCTGTACTTCAGAGTAGATTCAGTGTGCAAAAAGTGAAGAATGAGAAAGAAATGCTGCAAAACTATGCAGCTTCTTATATGAAGGTCTCCTACAGAGTATTATGGCATGGGAGAATGGCCAGTGCTCAAACTCATTGGACTTTCTGAGTGCCAGAGCTGGAGAACAGAGAGGTGGAATAATGCTGCAAGCAGAGCTATCCTCTCCTGGTTTGTTATCCCTGCACTACAGGTCATGTTAGATCAGCTTCTGGGCTCAGAAGTATCAACTTAGTGCTGCTGAATTATCAGTTCTTTGTGCTAGGATCTAGTTCTCAGCTAAAACAATATGATCTGAGCATTTTTTAAATTACCATTTTCTTTCGTAGAATATTGAGAAACAAAAAGACTAATAAATTAAAAAAAAAGACTAATAAATAAGAAAATGATCACACAGGAGCCTAAAAAAAAATGCATAAGCTAGAAAGTGAGACTTGGGAAGGGAAAGTGATGGGTTAGTATTATTCACCTGGTCAAGTGGGAAATTACATGAAAATCCCTACCCTACCAAAAACACCTCCACCCCCCCAGCAAGTTCAGGACTTTTTAAACAGTTCTTTTTAAGCAGCAGTTGTTCAGGATAACCATCTCCAGCTTTCAACTGGATGGAACATCTGAAATCTAATAATTTTTGTACCTTTCCTGTGGAGGATGCTTTCTCAAAAAGCCAAAGTTTTATCCTCCATCTTTAGCTTTCTTTTATCAAGTTCAGGTTGTGTTAAAAGAGCAGCTGACTGGGAGCAAAGGAAGAGGATTAAAAAGTGCTACCAGCAAGTAACTTTTTTCAAGGAAAAAAGGGCTTTATTTTTAGATTTGCTTCCCTGCCTGTGAAAGAGACATAGAAAAAGGAAACAATAGATAAAAGAGAAATGGATGGTAACGTTGACAATAATGTCTGTCAGTATTCACCCTTAAGCTGTGTGTGGGATAATCTGTGCATGTGGGAATTTTTTGGTTATTTTTCTGAGAAGGGACTTCTGTCCATGCCGTATGGTTTCCATTGCCATGTCTATACCAATAAATAAAACAGGGCTAGAGAACAGATTTGAGAATTGGCACGTGATCAGTCATAATATTTAAATGCTTGTATGCTCTTTGGCAGAGTTGGGACCCTTGCAACTCCCTGTCAATGTAAACAGTTGATTTGGGGAATTGTGTGAATGCTGATGGACAGCTCCCCATAGCAGGATGGATGAGAGCTGTTTTGGGGATAAAAACAACATAGATGCATGAATGCAAACTATGCTGAGACATATGCCCTCAGGGGCAGAGAGCAGGCCTGATTAATTTAGTACTATAGCGTAACCTTTACATTCGGATCTGAATGGTGTGAGACGAGTGAGAAAAGTGGGAGATCCTGTCTAACAGTCTAAACTAATTCTCCATGTTATTAGGATATGGACACACAAGATTGCCAGGAGTTGTCTGTAGCACAGGAGTGGATCTGAGGGACTGTCAAGGAGCTTTCCTGAGTCATCTGATAACCTGTCTTCCTCCTGCAAGGCAGAACCTGTGGCTACCTCCCAGTCCCCCACCTTTTGCACAGGCTCCCTCAGACTCCTCTGCCCCAGGATTGTACTACAGGTGCCAGGATATGTATGTATATTTTGATTCTTCAGAGGAAAAATATGAGGGGAAAAAAGAATTTTGCAAATAGATCATGTCACTATGAATATTCTTGCCTTTTTTTTTAAAAGATGAGCCAGGATGAATTCAAACAAAGTTGCAAAATACAGTCAATGCTGCTTTCTAGCTTATCTCCTGGGAGGAGCCCACTGCATTAGAATGACCAGCTTTCCTCTTACCTCATTAAGATTCTTTATTTCCCTCATCACACTGGCACATTCTCTAGCAGAGGTCAGGTTCATTGGGGAGGTCACGATCATTTTCTGCTACAGTGCTATTTTCTTCTCCATCACGGAAACTTCCAGTGTGGCAATAGCAGGCTGAAAATAGACCCTTTCTGCCCTGCAAAAGTATGTTCACATTCTTCCATCCTTGTTCAAAACATCTAGTGCTTTATCTCATCTTTCTGTCAGTGTCTGGGTTGTCCGCTCTGCTTCTGTGGCTTGCTACTGATAATCTGCCTCTGTCCTAACTGCATTTTGGGTCCCTTTTCTTCATCCAGATGAACCCTTCATCCAGAAGACAAAAAGTCTGTGTCCTCCACTCCTAGCCATCTCCTGTAGGGATGATTTGAACACTGAAAATTATTATCCTTGGAATGGTCTTTTGTAGGAACTCTTTATTCCAATTTATTGATAAAATTAAGATTTCTACAAAATTTCAGCTGAAATAGCTGCTTTCCTCGATAAACGAGCATTTCAAATGTATAACAATGTAATATACATTATAATGTGCTTAAGATATTATTATGACCTGCTGTTCCAAGATTATAAAAGGATTAATTCTGCAGAATCTGCTGCTTCATTGTTCGTTCTTCTACCCACCGGTGCCCTTTAGGTGCCATTGTAAAGAAGTTCTGAAATGAAATAAAATAAAATTCATTGGAATACTGTCCTGAAGAGGACCTTTTCTTCAAGTGAATATACTACATGCTTTCTTCACAAGTGATTTTTAGTATTTCTGAGTTTACTTAAATAAAAACCTGCAAAAAGCAATAGCAACAAGTATATACCACAATACTTAGTATGGAAGGCTGGAAACAGGTGTCCTTACTCTGAATCTGTATTTCTGTATATCTTGTTCTTGTGAAAGTTGCCACGCTGAGATTTGTGATGGTGAAAAATCCTCCTTTGGTCTCAGTGTAAATGTCATGTAGATTGCAGTACAGCATTCCTTTTCATACTACTTAGGAAAAGGGCTCTTTGACCTTCAGGGGTTGTCTTTGTAGTTAAGAGGTGAATTGTCACTGGCTATGCCTATTGAAGACTGACTGTTAACTTGTGAATGTCCTGCAGATGCTTAGTTACTGAGGAAGCCTGAACCCCCGTCTCAAAACTGAGTCTGATACCATACTAAATTAAAAGTAGTTAGGTGTGTGGATACTCTTGTGGACCTAGATGTAGGGTAAAATTCTACTAAGGATTCAGCACCCACACTGTACACTTTTTTGGTGGTTTACTTGAGGCTGGCTCTGGTCTGAGTGCCGATTTGTGGCCAGGGTGCACTTCCCAATTTAGTTTCATTGGCAGGAGTTCAGATCTTGTGCTCTGGAGCGGCTCACTGAAGTAAGCTGGAGCGCTGTGAGTGAAGGCCATCAGGAGGTTTGTTTCAACTGTCCACTCCTCATCCAATTCCGCCTTGTGCCGTGCTAATCTTTCTGAGGAGCCTTAGCCCGTGGAAAATCAGTTTTGCAAGACATGAAGATATTTCACAAATCAATATCTCAATTGCAAAAAAAGAGTAAGTGCTGTGGAAATGTGTTTTATTCAGGTGCATCTAGGCTGAAGATAGTGCATTTCCAGACAGGGTATCTTTCAACTTCTGTTGAAAGTGATGAAGTGTAGGCCTCTTTGTCAGGCAGACATTTTTGGACAAGATTCTTACCAGTGATATGGAAAAAGAGTGTAGTGCTGTTTATTGATCCTGTGCAGCCAGTCTAGGCAGACTCTCCCTTTACCGACTGGATCTGGAGGTCTCAGGGTTTTTGCTGAGGATTTGCTTTTCCTTCAATTTATACAAAGATCACTCAGGAGACAGTATTTTATCCTCGTCATGCTAACTTGGATGCAAAGTGACTTTCCACTCGTTCCCCCCTGCCTCCCGAGCTCTGCAAGGCGCCAGCTGTCACAATGCCATTGCAGGCACCCCTGTGTGATCAATTTGGCTCACAGCTGTACTCAGTGTCAGTAGTAATTATAAGGGTTAATGTGATTAGTTTCACTTGTAGTGTTGGTAAATATCTGTTGTTGCCCTTGGCAATAAATTTCCCTGCGTAAGTTCTTTGGTATACTGTTTTATGGCGCCGGTTGCAGTCGTGGTAGGTAGGGGAGCAGCTACTTGTGGAAAGTTGGAAATAAAGACAGAGGAGTGGTGGGTACTTTTATTTTATATATATGAAGTATATGTAAGTAAAATGTATAGTGACTGCTCACCGTAAGAGTATAAAGAATCCCCATAGATAAGATTTTTGCCCTCTGATATTTCTTCCATCTCAAGATTGTGGAAGAATATGGTTTATTTCACTCAAATTATTTACTGACTAGTGGTACCATCTGGGTACTACTGAAACTCATATAAAAATATATTTGCTAGTGATACCTTCTGACTCATTTGGGCGCTGGTGGCAAAAGCATTCTCTTCTGCACAGTAATCTGGAATGTATTTAAGTCTGTTTCATTTGTCATTTTAAAAGGAATAAGCAAGAGGTGGTAGGTGAAATGTCTCTTTCCCTCTCATTTTTATGAACTGAGCAGGAAAGTGAGATGAATTGAACTCAAATATGCAAAATCTTTTCAACCTTAATTTGCCATCTGAGAAAGATATGATTTAAGCACAATAAATAATGTGCATGAATGTGTGTTGGTGAAGGAGAGAATCAGCAATTTAAATGAGTTTATTCACTCAAGGTGAGACATACAAAATTAAAAAGACTTGGTTTGTTCTGCATTTGTAACTTAACAGGGATGTGTGGAGTCTGTCAGATGTCTGAGGTTTTAGGGATTAGCATTACTCCTGGAAAGGGGATTTGTTCCATTGAACATGGCTTGTCATATTTCCATTTAGCACAAAATACTACAGAGCTTATTATATATGGTATGGTTTTTATCTTTACCTGAACTATGTGTCTAGTGTATGCACACATCTGTCTCTCTTCTTTTCTGCTTTTGGTCTTGTTCCTTTTCCTCCCTCTTGTCAGGTACTTGGCTCTCTCCAGTATGATTTTTCACCCTTTGGCCAACACCTTCATCTTTGCACTGGGTATCCACATTTCCCTCAAGCTGCTGAAACGGATTTAAAGCTCAAAATATAAAATACATTGGCAAGAAATATTTTCAAATCAGAATTGATGATAAGAAGGGAAACCCTCTTCCTAAGAAAAAGGGGGTTTTGGAGCAGTGGCAAACTGGAGATATGTATTTAGCTGTTGATATGGACATTCTGCAGAAAGGGCATATATGAAAAGTGGGTTTTTTTTACTGGCACAAAGAAGTCTTTTAACATAAAGATAAGTGAAGTCCAGTCTGCAAAATCTAGTCTTTCATCCACCTGCGTGCATGTAATTTCCATCAAAGTAGCGTTCTCTCCAGTATGGAAATGAAAAAGATGTTAGATTTACACACAGATTTTGGATTAAACTGTCACAAGCGGAGAGATTTGTTTTTAATGCACATGTGTGCATGCAGAAATTGCAGGTAACCATAGTGTCTTAGGCACTTCTAAATTCCCATCCCCGGAGGTTTTATTGGAAAGCTTATAAATAGAAACTCTGTGAGAAGAGCAGAGAGAAGGACTTGATGTCCTCTCATCCTCTTTCCCAATCTTATTTTTTAAATTTTGTGATTACGTTCTGCTCAGCTGTCACAGAACGGTGAGTTATTACTTGCAATTTAGCATGCTCAAGTTCCCCTCGCAGCCATCCTGGTGCATATAAATTGCTATCAATAGCTTCTTTTAATTTTCAAGCTAAGCAAGCAGCGAATACAAAAGGACCTTGCATATGCTTCAACAAAAGTGCCAATTACGCTTCTCTTGGGCAGCCTGGAGCAGAAGTGGGGGAATCGTGACCGGATCCCTCCGTTATCCAGCAGCTAGACTCATGTGCTCATCTCCCATTTTGGCAGCTGGAGGGGCTGCAATGGCAGGGCTGGCCCCAGCAGGCAGGGACACAATGCTGCAGGTTCCTCTTGGCAGGATGGAGTTCATTTATCTTTATGCTTCAGCTTGCGTTTCTGGGAGCTGGCATACTTTCCCAAGAGCGGGAGTTGTAAAGCGATGTCTTCAGTCCCTGTTTGGCTGTAATTTAAGCTTTCTATGAAGCAAGGTTTTCTGAGGCCTCAAATGATGTGTGCCCCCTCCACCCTATCCACCCCCCCCCCTTTTTTTTTTTTAATTTTTGTGAAAATGCCGTATATTTTCGAAGGAATAACCTTCTGCCACTGTGTCTGCAGTGTTGTAATAATGAGAAAATGTAGCCAAGCCAGGAGTGTCATGGGATCCTAAAAACATTTCAGTCAAAACCAGACGAAAGAGAAGAAAATATTACCCTCCCGTGGTTGGTACTTTGCAATAAGGAAAAGATGCTTTTTACATTGTATTTGCGTAGCTGCACAGCCAGTGCCTTTGCTGCTCGGTTCTGCTGGCCACAAACACAGGACATAGGTCCTGAAAAGTTTGTTGGAAAACTTAGTTAAAACTATATGCTTTATACTTTCCTCCCCTCCTAAGTAAAGGTTTTTTCTCACTGCATATAATTTGTTAAGAGTTTATTTGCAACCAAGTACGCACCTTAAAGCTATGCTTCTTTTTAGGAGACTGCTGAGGTACACAGCTTCAGATGCATTTATCCAGAACCTTCATTTTTGCATTTTCATTATGTAGGTAATTTTTTTTCCCTAACGTTATTTGCTTAGAATTCGTCCAACTGTATGCTTGCAAATGGACATTCAGCCTTTATTAAATAGATACAGTTTAAAAAAATATTGACACTTATTTTTCACTTAAACTTAGCAAACAAAGGAAATTCACCGAAGCTAGTGAATGAAGTGTTTCTGTTCACTATCCCCCCAATATTTATACTGTTTCAGGTCAGGTTCCCACTCAAATTTTGAAAAGTAAGAGGCAGGTACTTTGACAGTGAATTTTAATTTTAGGTGTGTAATTATCTTAAAATCTGACCTAAACCCCAAAGTTTAAAAAGAAGTATATGTCCTGGTTCGTATTCATAGATTAGAAACAGAAAATAATTTATTTTTCTTTTTACATTCCCATTGATTGTCTAACTTTTAATGAATACTAGTATCTGCTTTCTAAATTGAAGCAACACCTAATCAAGGAAAGATTTTCCAAACATCAGAAACTAGTTGCCACCAGTTGAAAAAAAAGAGGTATCAATATTTGTTTCATTGTTATATTGTATGCATATTCATATAGCATGGAACACTGAAAAGGTTGTAATGGTTGTGATGACAAAAGAACAGATATTTGCCCTGTACTTTTACTTCTAATTAGAAAGCAACACCTTTAATTCTTTATAAATTGCTTTGTTAGTCAGCATTTTAGTATAACTTAATACATTTAGGCCTTTGTATCGGTTGCCATAATGTCAAGTTTAATTTTCAGCAGGCTTTCTTTTTTAAACACTTTTACTGCAAATATTTATGTTTCTATTATTTTTTCATGCTTTTAATGAAAACAGAAAGACAGAAAAAGAAATAGAGTCATTGGATGGCACACAACTAATTTCAATAAGAGGTTACTTAGTTTCTTTAAAGTTGTTTGGCTGGTGATCGCCAAAAGAATAAAGTTGAATTTCCAAGGAACTTTCTTAAGAAATTCTGTTGGAACAGATAGCAAAACGGGTATTGAAATATAGAGCATTACGACTTGATTGAGATTTACAATTATAAGGTACAATAAGCAGAAATTTCTCCAGCTGCAGATTTGTGCTACTTATGTTTTGTAAAGCCATTTTACCAAACCACTGGCTGAGCACATATAGCACAGTATGGTTTCCCTATTTGAAGTCACTGAAAAACAGTTTTCCTCGGTGACTGGTAGAGTTAACAGCACATACTTTAGCTTTTCAGTTTATTTAAGATATTTGGGTACATAAGTGATACATTGTTTTTAAATTAAAGATTTGTAATGCTAATAAAAAAAATAATTTTAAAGCATATAAAATGTATTTTGATGATCCCATAGTAACTGTAGAATTTCCTCCAAATTATTACCATGCTTTTATTCACCATACTACTATGAAATGTTGGTAAAAAATAGTTCTTGCAAACTGAAACTGTATTATTTCACTCTTGTGTGCGCCAGTCATGGCCAAGAATGGTTTTGGTTTCCAGAACATTACTTTTTTGGCTATTTGGCACTCCGTTGTGCTTAAGTACATACTGGATGATGTAGCTCAGTCTTTGCAGTAGGGAGTCTGGGGTCTTGGTACTGAGTTTCTCTGCTTGATTCTGCCGGTTCACAGGAACATGTAGTCCACTTATCATTTTACATATGTAAAACTTTTAGTTTTAAGTGTATTGCTTAGTGATTTTGGGGTAAAGACATTTCAGCTTCTCATGCGTAGAAAAGGCAGTCATGTCAAATAATTGTTGTTCAGCTTAATGGTGTCAAGCTGCTACAGAGCCCTTGAAAGGGAAGCAAGTATAAAATGTTAATAGAGTATAGCCTGTAGAGTTACTGGCTTTTAGTGTTTTTAGAGTTGTTGTGCTTGGGGGAGTCCTGGCAGAGGCACTTTTGTCATGGTTGCTATAGAATGAACTCCACAGCCCTCCAAAATGGTAGCAGGTAAATATCAAGAGACATTTCAAGGATGCCTGGTGCTATCAGTTTGACCATGCAGTGATTAATGTAGCTTATTGTACTCATTAAATTGAGAGATGCAGCAGGCTGAAGTTTACAGTATTGATCCAGTGTCAGTCCTGGTAAAAGATACATGGAGGGAAATATTAATTGTGATATTATTGCTCATCGTAAAGCTATGTACAAAGTGAACAGAAGATCTCCTAAGCTTTAGTACTACATAAACTGTATAAAGTGATACAAAACCAAAGGTACGTTTATGCTTAAAAGCAGGGCAGATGTTTTATAATGAAAACAAATTCTACAGCACAAGTATTTACATTGTAAGTTACAGTTGTGATTGTTTCCTTTATACTGGATGCGACTCCAAACTTCCAAAGAAGATATAAAGAGTAAAACCAAACAGTTGTTCCATTGCAAATTGCAGCTGCATTGGGAAATAATGAACCTCAGAAAGAAGTCTTGAATTAAAATCTTTTTCACTTCCTTTTCATCTGGCCTACAAAGGTCCACATCAGCTGGCTGCCACCTGACGTGACATTTTTTCTCATCCTCTGCCGATGCCTGGCCTCACTGTGCAGCAGCGCTGGTGACTAGAAAAGGTCAGTCATTTTCTTCCCCTGAGACAGTGTAATTTTTTTCCCCTGCGCAGGGCCGCTGTGCCTGGGTTGACGCTGTGCCTCGGGAAGCTCGGCGGGGATGTGCAGTCCTGGGAGGTTTGGCTCCCTGCTGTGCAGCCGTGCAACATCGCAGAAATAGTCAAGCTAATGAAAGATGGGGGGGATTTCAATATTTTCGGGAGGCTGTCTGAGTCCTTTAGAGTTTACACTGTTGTAACTGTACTGTATTTCAATTACTTCTCAGTCATTAGTATGCAAAGCTTAGCATTTCTGGTTAACATTTGATTTCCAATGAAGGAAGCAAAGGAAGCGCCTGCTCCAAGGAATACTTTCAGCGGAGCCTAAAAATATTGCCATGAAAATTTACTCGCTCAAATACAGTCTGTTTTTCCGGCACTTTCCAGTGATTATGAAGCTAATGAAAATCAAAGCTGTTGCATCCATCTGTCAAAAATGTTACTTGCTTTGGAGGGGGAGAGCATTGAGAACTGTGTTTGCCTATCATAACCTTGGGAGGAATATATGGCAGCTTGGCAGCAAGTGGGCGATTTGATAAGTTCACCTGTGTCAGAGCAGGTAGCGTGGGGCAAGACGTGTAAGAGGGAAAAAAGTGAAATCTGTTTTCCTCCAGGTTTCATTTTTGCAGCCGTAAGAAGACACAAGAGTGGGTGCTGGTGTCCTGGTTTATCGCACTCATTTAGGCTGCTAACTTCCGTGTTTTCCTAAATGAATGCCGTGATTTGCAGACTGCCTATCAGTGTTCACAAATTTGGAATTGTAACGTTGGAGGTTTGAAGTCATATATTCTAGATATTACCAGTGTTGCAAGCAAGTGTTGTGTTATATTGCTATAATTTGCCTTTTGTTGTAAGGCTTCTCATCCTCCCATCTCAAGAGGGAATTTGCTCTCTGTATCCAGTCCCTTCATGTTTCATGCCTTAACTTTGACTGCTTTGTTGCCACGGCAACTCTGCTGTGCAGCATCCTTCCACTGCATTATTGCTATTCCTATAACTAAGAAGTACATCAAATAAATTAAACATGTCAATCACCTCTAAAAAAAGATCCAATATCATAGCAGACAGTCAAAGCACTAGTTCTGGACTGCAATCCCTGCCTTATTTTCTTGGTCCTCATTACTTATAACAGGTGCACTGAACCTGGTGGGAAATATTTGGTGGCTGAAAATAGTAACTTCCTCTGGATATTAAAAAGGCTATCACTCTTAAACTCTTTACTGGCAAAAAATGTCCTTTAAAAAAAAAAAAAATGTTCCTAATCACAGAAGTAAATATGTTCATCAGTTTTCAATCTTTAGTGCTTAAACTGTCATGTAAAAAGTTACCTTCCTTAGGTGTCTGGGCCCTAATTTGAACAAGAATATAACAAGACTTTTCAGTTGCTTGCAAGTTGTGCTCCATCTATTTCCTGCAAACATTAATTTTATTTTGTAAGGTGTCTGTCAAAACCTGTAAACATCATTCCAGACTGGCAGTCCATAGAAAAGAAAAAGAACAATTATCCTTTCAGGGAGCTGTCTAGAAAACATCTGGTCAGTGAATGTGGCTGACATATCACAGTTAAATATTAAGACATGTTGTATACAACAGGAAATGCCAAAAGTAGCAAAGGTATTATTTCTCTAAGACTCTGTTGCAGATAATTACTTGTTGCCATTTTAGATATACTTAATTTGCTCAGTGAAGCATTTGTTTAACTTTTGTCATACTACATAAAATAAGGAAAATGAAAAAAGATTTTGCACACATCATTCTTTAGCTAAAAATAATATAATTTCAGAAAATTGTAATCTACTGCAAATTATATTTACTATTATAAGCCTGATAGCTGGAGGCTTTTGGTGTATTGTGTGTAATTCCCAATCTGAGGCTGTGCTGAACACCATGTAATTTACTAGAAGTCTGTGTAACTCATGGGAGAGGATACAAGGAATTCCAATATTCCCATCAACCCTAAATTGGTCTGAAAACAATATTATTTGTTTCCATTTTCTTCTGAGGAAAAATAACAACTCTTAAACAGATTTTTCCTCATGCAGGCAAAGTCTACTGGCTTCCAAAGTGATATTAATGTGTTTCTGGTATGATTTCAAAATAAAAATGAATAAAAGTGATTTTAGACTTCAATAAAAGTCAAAGCCCATGTTTTTTTCAGAATAGCATTGGCTTTTGTTTGCAGTGGTTACAAAGCACTGCTGCTTCCTCTGCATTATAGTGTTTTGGCAATGAAGTAGTGTGTTTCTGGTGCATTAAGTAAATAAATCATGTATCACAAATTTATTGAAAGAACATAAGAATTAATTTTTTGAGTGTGAGGATTTTGCAAGTGATTATCTTTTTAAATTCAGCCACTGGTGGAATTCATCCATCTCCTGCCTTACAGGTTATGAAACTTTTCCCCAGGTCTGACAAGCCTAATTGGTAAGTAACACTGGAGATCCTTGCACTGGTAATTATTCTGATTTCTATTTTGTTAACTGTTGCAAGAAGGCAGGTGGGTAGAATATATTTTCTGGACATTTAAACATACTGTCTTCTCCAGTAGGGACAAATGCAACTATCGAAAGACGTGCTGAGTATTCTGTTTATATAAGAGAATGACTCTTTAACAGGTAATAAGGATTTCCCTTCTGTAGGCTGGGCAGAGTAGTGAAGTCAGCTCTGGCAGTTATTAAAGCAGCAGGAACATAGCAGTCCTCACAGATGTTGAGTTTCTCCCCTGCAGAGAACTTTTTCTTCATTTTGTCCTGCCTCTGGGGTTTGGTTTTGTACATGGGCTTAGTAAACCTTCTTCTAGGAGCAAATCTCCATTAACTGGAAGACATCAGGCTTTTCCATTGTTCAGGATGGATTTGTAAGTGAAGGCAGGGCAAAGTCTGAACTAATGTTTTGAACTGGTATGAATCTAATCTTGCAGCAAAGTTTGTTCCTCTCGCACCTCAAAACACAACTTCAAGCATAGGTTTTGATGTACTCATTTTGATTGCTCCTATTCGGAACAAGCCTGAAAGAACCATGTTAACTGTGAAGTGCTAAATGTAGAACAGACACCAATATATAACTTTCCCCTCCCCAGGGAACGGAGAAATGTCTTTTGTCTTTGGCACATTGAAATTCTCAAATAAAATGCTGCATTAGTATCAGTTTCTGACAATGAATAATATTCCTGCTGATTGCTAGAGCCTCTGCAAACCCTGAAGCAGGGATTATGCATTCTATTCAAAGCTACAGAAAGTTTATTCTAAAATAAGCTATTTTATTTTATCAAAGGAGGTGATAAGAAATATAATAAGCTGTGATATAACCACTATCATAATAAGGAATCATGCTCCTGGAACCCTTCTTTAAAGCAAAGTGTTATAAAAATGTTCTTTCCCCTAGACTAAACAAACAATTAACAAATCTGTGAAATAAGTGATAGCTCTGCAAGCTTTCATGGTGCTCATGGGAAAAGGAATTTAGGTTTCCTGTAGCTCAGAGCACATCTAAAAATAATTCAAGGCAAGGAATGGAAAAGTATGGCCAGAAATTTCAAGACAAGTTGTACCAGAGCAAATCTGGTCTCCCTAATGTAACTGGTATATCAGCAACAACAGAAGTTGGAAGTTGCCTAATTCTGCATTGCTGGCATGGTTAAGTCCATCGGGTGTAAAAGAAAGACTACAGCTTCTTCCTGTTATCTCTCTTGCTTGTGTTGCCTTTATGGGAAAGGAAGTGCTTTTTGGGGGGAATTTGGAGAATACTTAAGAACCGTAGACTGATTGTGATATATCATTGCATAAGGATGTTGAAGGTCCTTGGGGTTTTTGGCAACAGAATCAAGCAGTATTTAACTCCCAGAATACTCAGGGGTATGTTGTAGGAGATATATGTCCTACCTTAGGAGCCATTTGAGAAGCTGAGTCAATCTGTGATGTAAAAATTATTTTAATACTATGTTGGTTTTATTGCTGCTTTGTCCTATTTTTGTAAAACTGTGTTTTGGAAAAAATGCATTAATTTAAATTTTTTTCTAGTGATAAGTCTGAACCATAGAAATCTGCCAAACTGCAAAATGCTGCATTCCTACGTGTGTGTGACCCATTAAACTATGACACTGAATCATTCATGTGGCTCTTCAAATAGCTCAATATGCAAGAGCCACCTCTATAGCATGTAATTTATTAAATTAAACAGTGGCAAGTTGCAGGCACAAGTACAGGAATGTAGCTCTTAAAGGTGCTGTTAAATAGTTCTCTTGGTCCCTGACACAGCTTTGGCTTCACCCTCCTGGACAATTCCTGGGCATATTTTGAGAGTTAATATGAACATCCCCAACACGCATATTAGATGTGGCCAGCTCAGTGCTAGAGATTTACTAATTTCTGTGTGGACCATTCCAGAGGATTTGGCCCCAGTGCTAAAGAACAGTTCAGAGTATTTTTAATTTATTGGTACAGATGTAGCCAAAGAGCAACTGGGGCCGTCATGGGGACCTTACATTGCCAAGTGTTTTTCTGGAAGAAGAAGCTTCCTGTGACCAGTGCTGGTCAGGTAACTCTCTCACACATAACGAGGTCCTGGAGAAAATACCAGAGTCCAGAAAGGTCCTGAGGGAGCATTAAAAAACAAGGTGATGAAAGATGTGGTTTTACATACTTTAGTAATTACTTTTACTGATGTTCACATTATGACCCAGGTTGAAGCACTCTTTATACTACAGGCTAATCTGAATCAAATTCTTTACCACAGGCTAATCTGCATCAAGTTCTTTACCTATATAGTGACCTAAGAAAACCTTATGTTTTTGCATGGTTTTGTCCATTTTCAGAAACAACTTCAGATAGAACCTTTTTAAGGCATCAGTTTGATTTTTTTTTTCTTTTTTTTTGCATTTTTTTTCATATTTTGTTTAAAATAAATTTAAAAATGTATTTGTCGCTATTCCATGGATGTAAACCCCCATCCACTGTGGCAGAAGTTTTCTCTGCAGTTCCCTGTGTTTTACAGTCATGGCCGCTGCCCATTGTAAGAAGGAAATGATTTTTTCCTGGGAGATTCTGTAATTAAGTTTTCAGTCTGTTTATGTATTTCTTTTTCCATCACACATTACTAGAACTGCTCAGGAATTATAATTTTCTATGAAATTTATTTTATCAGAAATGTTTGAATTATTAAAACCAGATCTTTTCTTGGGAATGTTCCAGTTATGGGAGGTGGGGGGATGGAGAATCAAAAAAGATATCTCTAGATTGGATTTTGCAGTCAAAAAGAAAACGGGCAGAAGAGAAGGAAAAAACCCTTCCTAAAGTAACATGCAATCTGACACCTAAGGCATTTTACTTGTGATGTAGGAAAGTGGCAGGGTAAGGACAGGAACCAGGTCACTCACAGGCACATGCAAATATCCTTTTGCTTGTAAAGGAGTAATATATCTTTTCCTGTTTGGGGTTTATATTTGTTTCTGCTTTTGGGTTTTTTTGGTGAATGAAAATTTTAGGAGGTCTCTGTTTCACCTGAGTGGTGATAGAAAGTTTCTGAATTTTCAAGTTTCTTGAAATGACAAAGCAGTTTTTTAAAGCTTTAATCATTACACAATCTGTTAAAGGCATTGTAGCTTAATGATCTATCTCTGCAGGAGTTGTAAAGTACTTTTAAAAATCAGATTCAGAATAGAAAATTGTTTCATTCTGTGCAAACTCATGCTTTTCACAGCCAAGAAAGCAGTCTTGCTATTGAAATAACAACGAAAAGCCACTTTTGTATTACCCTGAGGTACTTGTAACATGTGTCTGACATCTGTCTTAGTAGCGGTGAGACTATGCTCTTTCATACTTATCCTACATAATTAGTTCTAATGGGTGCTGTAAAGGTTTTTGTGTTTGATTAAAATAGGTGTAGGTGATAATCAGCTGCAATACCAGAGTGGAATATTTAGGCAAGTAGCTTTAGCGTGCAGTCCATAGCACTAGCAAGTCTTCCTTGGAACATGACCTCAGTCTTCCTTCTCTTGCTGTGTGTTATCTCAAAATATGGCAATGCTAGTTTGGAAGATGCTGAAGACATGTGGACCCAGTAAAAGGAGATAATTACATGACCTTGGTAACTTTTTAAGGAGCTCTAGCCATAACTAAAAATAACTGCCAGAAGCCGAGAAGAGTGAGCAAATGCTGATGCCTTGTGTATTTGTGCCTTGCACTCAAATCTCCCCTTCAGGTAAATTACACTCAATCATACACCAAAATACATTCTCCATTTAAAGTGGCATAGGTGGCCTTTTGTGAAAATACCAAGAACAAGCTGTGTTAGAGAAACATGACATAAAGATGAAACTGTTTCATTTGGCTTGTTAGAGGGATTATTTTGTTTGCTGAAGCTGACGAACACTGTGCGCTGTGGCAGGCCCTTAGCTGTCTGCTGGGGTGAGGTTTTGGTGTAAGGATTTGGGAGGATGGAGCAAGAAGGAGGAAGAACCCAGTGCTCTAGTGCAGCAGAGATTAACTTGGCTGTAGTCCAAAACCAACCTGACAATTGTTGTGTCAAAATAAACATACTGAAAAGAACATTTGAGGACTAAAGCATGTGACCTTGTCCTTATCTATAGCAAGGTAAACTAAGAGAACAGCTTCTTTTAGCAAGGGATTTAGTAAATACTGTTTTGGCAATTTCCTAAAAGCTATTCCTACTTAGAGGCAAAGAATGTCCAAGGTACAATGCTGATTAAATCCTGCATTTAGGAGGCTTAACAGTTTTTAGCAGGCTAAAAGACGTGCACATGCAAGTAGTATCTTGTCCATTTGATCAGTCTTGATCCCGAGGGCACAAATTGGAAGAGCAGCTGAGGTCTAAGATAAAATTGCCAAAGGTGCAAAGTCACTTAGGGGTTGCCTTCCCTTAGATTTCACTGAGATTTAGGCACTCGGATTATGTCACAGACATTCAGAATTGTTCCAGTTCTACTAATAGTACAATTTTAAATTAGTTTAGTTAAACCAGTGGAAAAATCCGAGTTTAGTTTAAATGTGATTTATCTTGGGTTGAGTGCATTCACTAAGAATTTGACTATTTTTTTTTTTAAGCAAAACTAAAATCAGTGTTTCAGAAGCTGATTTACAGTAAAGTGTGACTAAACTAGAACTGAAAATTTATTTAGGTTTGATGTTTTAAACTTTTTGCTAAAAACAATAATGATGCAAATGATGTAATAATAAGTAGAAGAGATTTTTAGTCTTAAAAATGTTAGAAAACTTGTAATGCAGAGCTGTGTTTGAATAAGTAGAGTTTTTCTTAGCTCAGAGCTTCCTTCTTCCAGAAGTGTTATTGCCCATTAAGGTGTTGTGTCTAGGTGGTGGTTTTTGTGTTTTGTTTTGTTGTTTTTTTTTGTTTGTTTGTTTTGTTTTGTTTTTTTAAGAGAACAGCAGAAAACGACTTTGTCCGCAGACAAAGTACTTTCCAAAGTGTACTGACTGGGTTGTTAATGAAGATGTTAAACAGCATCAGTCCCAGAACTGATCCCATGGAATACCCCGCTAGTGACTGGTCTCCGGATGGACTTTTTGCTCCTGGTCACAACCCTTTGAACCCACAGTCCAGTTACTAGTCCAGCTCAATGTCCATTTATTTGGTACATCATCAGTTTGTCAGTGAGGATCTGCTGGTCAGCAACATCCACTGCTCTCCTCTTGCTCACCAAGCCAAACCCTTTGCTGTAGAAATAAGAGCAAAGTTACATTCACACAACCTACTTGGACTCGGTTTTTTTGCAGTCCACTTGGTTGCATGCTCATAGGCTGACATGACTGGAGGTGCCAGATAACAGCAATTTAACTTTTGTTTACTGTAGTTTCTCAGATTGTTTCTAATTTTGCACTTTTCTTACCATGATAGTTGCCATCTTAATGAATGTTGTTGGTTTTAGTAGAAATAGTCGTCATTGTTATAAGCAATACGACTTCATGTAGATTATCTGTTGCATATGCAGCTTTGCCTCAGACTGTTTTTAAGAGCTTACTGTCTTCTTGATGCTAATTATAATGCAATAATTTTAATGGATTTCAGGTTGAACTGCTCTATTTTGAACTTAACCCTGTGTCGGTTGTGTAAAATGTTGCCAAATGTTAACTGCTAAGGCTGAATTTTTCTTTAGCAGGTGTTTGTGTATTGAATGAATCAAAATCTTGGGGGGAGAATAGCAAATCATGTATTTATAGGCTGCATCAGAATGGGTGGCTGAAAGGAGGGAATGAGTGGCAAATAAAATGTATGCTGACAGTCACAGTTTTTTCATTTCATGTATGCTGAAAATCATAGTGTTTTCATTTTGTAGCTCTTGAATTTAGCTGTGCCAGCTTTATGTTTCTTACCATTTTTGTGTGTATTATGCATAAAGCATACTGAGGAAAGCCAGGGGTTTTGATACCTTAGTGAAAGGTCATCCAGGATAAGGGGGCTTTCCCACTATAGATATTGTAATGCAAAGAATTCCCAATTACACTCATTCAAAGCTAATTTCTTCTAAATGTGTCATCAAGGAATGATGTAAAAATGTGTTCACTTGGCTCAACATGGGGCCCTGTGAAAGATGGTTATTTAAATTTCCTTTCAATTTCTAATGTCTTGAAATTTGTTGGAATCCAAGGCAATAGTTGTGCTACCTTGCAGGGAAAGTCTTTCTCTCATGTTTATTTACTGCTGTTCAAGTGTTTGTTACTGCAGAAACAGTAAAATTCATTATTACTCACTGCCTTAGTCTTGTGATGGTGCTGCACTGGTGCTGCAGTGCTTAAGCTTCTTGTTTCAGAAGTCAGATGACACAGAATTTTTTTGAAATTAGGTTTAAATTGGGACTCCTGTGTCCTTGCCAAACTCCAGCTTGGATAACAGTATTAAGTTGCTTTTTACATTAAATTTCCCTTGTAGTTTCTGCTGAGTACAACATTTTTTTTTCTTGTTGTTTGTTGGCGTTGCTGTGTATTGCTGGAAACTTGCCAAATGTAAATGCAGTTTATAGTTGGTGCTTGTTAGCAGTCTTGGTTCTGCATGAGAAGAAGACATTAAATGTGTTCTGGATCATTTGCTCCTCCTCGTTAGGTAGGCAGATGCAGTGGGACACTTTGAAACATGAGCTTAGGGATGTAACATAGAAAGTAGAAGGTTGCTTGGTGATGACACTTAGTTCAGACAATACCTAAAATGTTGAAAGGTATAGCTAGCAATATCTGTCAAAGTGATGGAGAATAACAATTTTCCCCTCTGTTTGTCTGTCACATATGACCCCAAAATACTTGGAGAATACACTGTCACCGAAAACTGGGAATAAACCTTGTAACACCAATGTAGTGTTAAAAGGCAGGCATTCTTTATTCACGGCGCCGGGTGCACGGGGGATTGCTCCACCTAACGTGCACACTTTAAGTTACAACAACAATTCTTTATATTACTTGATCTTATACATATGCATCAAATTTCTCAGAACTAATTATCATACAATATTGATATGATTTTGTTTCTCTTTTCTATAGCACCCAAACCATTAATCTTGNCTGGAACTAATTACCATATTTACATACTCATTATGCATGCATCCCTGAACTCCAAGGAGCTTCCAAGGGGGGCTCTTGGTGGTCGTACAGGTGTGTCCT
>VZTL01055717.1:21320-32774 GCA_013400535.1 Scopus umbretta | reverse complement strand
TTTTTTGGGGGGGGAGGGGGGGGGGAACAGCTACCTATTTACAGCATATTCAGAGTCCTGTAAAGCTAAAGTCTTTTAAAATAAATCATTTTCCACTAAAATAGTCTATTACTGCTAAACAACTTGAGATATTTGGTAATCTTGTGGAAAAAATGTCATTCCACCTTATGCTTGCTATTCTCCACAAGGTTCCTACTTGCCAGTTGGATCTTGTCCTCTTGGCACAGGTGGTTTGCTCTCTTCCACCTTTCAAACAATGCCCAAAGCGTTTAAGACAGAACCAGCAGGTCTACAGGGTAGTCTTTTGTTTTCAGTTAGGATGTTTCTCATAACTGCACTTGGGAATCACTCTTGCAAATCCTATTCGCTACCCAGTGCTGAGTCAGCTCTCTGCTGTATCCAGACAGTCAGAGGAATAAAGGTGCAAATACTTGCTATCCTACATTTTACTTTAAATTAACCGGTAGCTGAACATTTGTGAGATGTATTTTGCAAGTACAATACTGACACAGATGCTGCAGCTGAGTATCTCCTTCTTGGCGAACTGAGAATTCATGCTTGAACAGGCATATTTTAGATTTAAAGTGTGCAGTACCTGTGTGGTGGGTTGGCCCTGGCTGGATGCCAGGTGTCCACCAAAGCTGCTCTATCTTCCCTCTTTAGCTGGGCAGGGAAGAGAAAATACAACGAAAGACTCATAGGTAAAGATAAGGACAGGGAGATCACTCACCAATTACCATCATGGGCAAACCAGACTTGACTTGGGGAAATCATGTTTAATTTATTGCCAATCAAATCAGAGTTGGGTAATGAGAAATAAAACCCAAATCTTAAAACACCCTTCCCCCACCCCTCCCTTCTTCCTGTGTTCTACTTCACTCCCCAATTCTCTACCTCCTCTCCCCAAGCGGCACCGGGGGATGGGAAAAAATGGGACTTGCAATCAGTTCATCACATGCAGTCTCTGGTTCTCCTTCCTCCTCAGGGGAGGACTCTTCTTCTTACCCTCTTCCCCTGATCCAGCATGGGGTCCCTCTCATGGGAGACAGTCCTCCATGAACTTTTCCAACATGGGTCCTTCCCACGGGCTACAGTTCTTCATGAACTACTCCAGTGTGGGTCCCTTCTATCAGCTGCAGTCCTTCAGGAGCAGACTTCTCCAGCATGGGTCCCCCACGGGGTCACAAGTCCTGCCAGCAAACCTGCTCCAGCATGGGCTCCTCTCTCTGCAGGTCCACAGGTCCTGCCAGGAACCTGTTCCGGTGTGGGCTTCCCATGGGGTTGCAGCCCCCTTTGGGCATCCACCTGCTCCAGCGTGGGGTCCTCCACAGGCTGCAGGTGGATTTCTGCTCCACTGTGGACCTCCATGGGCTGCGGGGGGACAGCCTGCCTCACCATGGTCTTCCTGGGCTGCAGGGGAATCTCTGTTCTAGTGCCTGGAGCACCTCCTCCCCCTCCTTCTTCACTGAACTTGGTGTCTGCAGGGTTGTTTCTCTCACATATTCTCATTCCTCTCTCTGGCCACAGTTGCACCGGTTCTGCGCCCGTCCCCCCTCCTTCTTCTCAAGTATGTTATCCCAGAGCCGCTACCGCCATTGCTGATGTGCTCAGCCTTGGCCAGTGGCAGGTCCATCTTGGAGCTGGCTGGCATCTGCTTTCTTGGACACTGGGGAAGCTTCTAGCAGCTTTTCCCAGAAGCCACCCCTGTAGCCCTCCCGCTACCAAAACCTTGCCGTGCAAACCCAATACAGCCTGTTTCCTAAACTTCCTAAATGCATTGGACAATGGCTGGATTTTTTCTTTTCTTTTCTTTTTTTTTTTTTTTGAATCTTAGTATAGACTGTTTTCTCAAAACTAATTGTTTTATGTCTGTCTCTATCTGAACATGCAGAGGAGCTTAAAGAAGGTAACACTAACTTTTTTCTCCTGTCTCCTGTAAGCAGTATTCCATCAGAATTTATCTGTGTTTATTGCATTACCAGGAACTACCACTCCTCTTGCAATACCCGGCAGCTGAATTGCTTGTTCCCTGTAGGATTGCATACTGCACTCCATACCACAGAACAGAGGGTAGATAAAGCAGAAATCCTCAAAAAGATTTGAATGATGGCTCAAAAGACCCGAAAATAGAAATGATACAGGCATATGTCAACTGATCAGTACTCTGAAGTTTGCCCTGAATAAGCAGTTTTGTGCTAAGTAGTTTTTTCTACAGTCATAAACAAGGAGTTGTTAGTACATATAGAAATGTAGGAATAAAACTGTATTTTAAAGGTGCAAGCAGTGAAGAGTGTATAGATGTGAAAGAAGAGTAACTAAAATGCATCTAACTTTGTTTTGATACTTGCATGGTCATGAGGTAACTGTCAATCAAAGACTCTGGTGCTAAGAGACACCTTTCATGCTTTACAAACAAAAATAATATTCTTGCCTTGGACCAATTACTACCTTTAAAGATAAGACTATGTCTTCTGTATTTTATTCTTGCTTTAACAAGGCCTAAATAAAGGGAATACACAGCTTGGATAACTACATGCATGATTAGGGGAAAATTAGGAGTCCTTTTTGAAGAGAAATCTAAACACTGCTGACACCGTGGTTTTCCTTAGTTATTTCTTTTCAAATCACCTTTGTGATTTGAAACAGTTTCTAAACTGTTAGAGCACTGATCTATGGGGAAATTGAAATTTTTGAGCCTTACAGGAGGGATTTCATTTAAAAAAATAAATGTAGAGATTTAGAAGGCTCACCTGACTGGTTAGGCCTTTGCAAGGAACAGTGTGAGAATGAGGACAAAAAGAATTGGAGGAAATGGATTAGTCTGGGATGTTGGAGCGCAGATATCACTGATTCAAAGATGATTAAAAAGAAATAATAAAAGTAGGTCTTCATTCTGCCTGAAAGATCTGAGCAGATACGTGTTGTGTTTTCCAAGCATGCTATTGGGCAGAAACTGAGTTACAAATTTTTATTTCTATTTTTGAGCTACTGACTTGTTGGTTATTGTAATAACTAAAGAATTCTTGTAAGCTAGGCTTCACCTGAAAAGCTTAAATTATATTGGAGGCTTTTTCACTATGTATTTCAAAGCCTTGTCTGGCATCTAGTTATCTTAGGAATGAAACAAATAAAATGGTGACTTTCAAATCTAATTTAGAAAATACTAAGACTTTCTAAGTTTAATTTTTCTCTTACAGAAATATTGGTCCTTTGAATTGGTCATTGGTCACGGGAAATATTTGAATATTTCATATTATGGAATATTGGGGGGGTGTTAGATTAGGCATGGTACTTCCACGTGTTCACTGCAACACTTTTTCATTTGGGATCAGCAATAATTGTTAGCCATCTAGCTCTTCAGCTTTCACTGTTCTTTTTTATTTCATGAGTATTTGTTCTTTGTATTCTAGAAGAGGAAGAATTTGGTGAATTTGGTCAGCGAGTCTTTATTGGTACGTGATGACTAAAGATATTTGGGGCTTGATCTAGATTAAGTGCTTGTCTGAAGTTAAATAAAATGCTTTGTTCTTTATTTCACCTAAAGACTTACTGAATTGAATTCTACTGGCTCTGTTTTCCAAACCTCAAGAAGTTCCCTTCATCCTACTAATGCTTGTTCTCTCCATTTAAATCTCTCTTCCTGTTAAGTTTCTACTGAGACCTGGCCACCACTATTTTAACTTGACTGGCTGTTAAGATTTCCCTTACTGCAGGATTACTTTTGCTAGTGCGTGATGTTGTTCTGTTGTCTGTCATCCTTTGAGAATAATTGTGAAGGCTTTCATCAGAAAAGTAGACCCAAAAGTGAGGTTTTCAGAGTCGGATGGTAAGGTGGAGCAACAAACCTATCCCTGTTGCTAAACCTGTTGCATAAACCACTTTAAAATATTTGGATTTGTTCTGGAGGCTGGAGCAAATGTTGCAGATTTGCTTTATGACAGTGAACCAGCTATGCTATCAAAAACAGTTGGCCTGTCCCCTAGTGATGCTTGCTGTGTCGAGAAATGTCTCCTCCAGCTTGCTTTGGGGATCTTTTGGGGGTTCTTTAATTCTGGGCTAATTTTCAGCGGACTTTCAGTGAGATTTGATCTCTTCTTTAGCTGTCTTCTGATGCTCAGAGGTTCTACCAAGCTGACATCCAGGTGGAGCAATGAAATTCATTAACTTCCACCCTGCAAAAAGCTGAAAAAAAAACCAGTATGTTGTGTGGCTTAGAAAGAGACACTCTAGACTAAAGCACTAGTTGCATCTCGGGTGTATTTTCCAGTACTGATGTCTTTGCCCCTTACAGCTGGTTTCCGGAGAAGTATGCGCCTGTGTCGCAGGAAATCCCGGACCAACCAGCAGTCATGTTACGCTTGGTGCCCCAGCAGCTGTTACAGCACTCTCGCAGCTCCATATGAAGAGGTGGTTAGGTACCAGCGGCACCCAGCAGACCGGAACAGACTGATTATACTAGTGGGTAAGAGGTTAATTACTTTCTCAAGCAAATTTCACAACCTGTAGCAGAGGAGAGGAGCCAGTCAGTCATGGGCTGATCCACTGAGGTTTCCCACTGCTGATTGCAGCGGTTGCAGACTGTGCAGGTAGCTCTCAAAGCAACATTTCAAGAGTGATTGTCTGTAGTTTGACCCCATTGTTGGTTTTAAAGTTTAATGATGTATTGTCTTGTTTGCTTGAGATAGTGAATGTTTTACAAAAAAAAAAAAAAAAAAAAAAAAAAAAAAAACACACAAAAAAAACCAAAAAAAACNAAAAAAGAAAAAAACCAACCAAACAAAACCAAAAAAACCCACCACCAAAGTCCTCAGAAGAATCCATACAGTTATGAATGCCAGTTGATAATGGATTTTATTAGGGAAATGGTTCTGATCTATATTCATTTGGGACTGGTACAGGAAGTGATGAGAAAACATTTGTAACTTACTAGAAAACATCTTTACATGGAGGCATTTCTACAGCCAGTGTTAAATGCCTGGATATGGCAGTGGTAAGAAGAATGTTTAATTTTAAACTCCAGACTAGAAAAATTTCAATGATGGGCAGTAGGGAAAGCTAAAAAGATGCCTTTAATAATGCTTGCTATAGGAAATAATACAGTA
The DNA here is from genome assembly GCA_013400535.1 of Scopus umbretta. Lineage (NCBI taxonomy): Eukaryota > Metazoa > Chordata > Aves > Pelecaniformes > Scopidae > Scopus > Scopus umbretta. Next base: position 27,672 of record VZTL01055717.1, on the reverse strand, counting down.
TTAAGTGGGCTGCAGGCTCTCAAGTAGGCTTTAATGATGGTGATTGAAGGAAGTTCTTGTTCTGCGGTGTTCCACGATCCTGATAAAGCAAACTGAGTAAAGGCAAATCTGTTGTCCTTTCTAAGTCTGGAAGTATTTGATGATGATTTTTGCTTTTAAAACGGTATTGCTGAGTTGCTTCCTGGGTGTGACTATATTGCTGGGAGGTGATTTGAACCCTGAATCAATCAAGATGCTTCGGTCACTTCTGATATGGTTTTGGAGAATTTATTTACATTTCATCTGTGCATGTGCAATGTGTTAGAAAATGGTGGATGTGCATGCGAAAAGTGCCTCTGTCAGAAATATTAGTTGCTCTTCCAACTTTTCAGGTCCTGCAGGAGTTGGTGTGAATGAGCTAAGGCGAAGGCTTATTGCAAGTAACCCACGAGAGTTTCAAAGTGCCGTACCTCGTATGTAATTTTCTTCCTCTTTCCCCCACTGCCCCCTTCAAATGTGATTAGGAAATGCCAAGTACGTCCCTCTTGCCTTTGTGTATTCATACACTTGTTGCTGTATGGCTGTTTTTTCAGCTCTACTGCAAGCCAGAGGCATTTGCTTTTATAAGGGTTCTTTTAAAATACTATCTTTCTCCTTACTTTGGCAAATCAGGCAAAGGTATTTTCAAGATACAGCTCCCAAAACCCTTCAAGCTTTATGTAGCAGTAGATTGTCTACATGATTTTGTTCAATCTTGATGTTTGCTTTTCCTAGATTTCAAAATAAGGATGTTTCTTAGGGATATTGTAAGTTCATAGTGTTTAAGTGATCAGATAGGAGAATGAAGGCAACGGAAGTTGGTGCTTAATAGGCTTTGCAGCTTTCCTTATTAGCCTTCAAGTCTCAAATGAGACTTACACAGCTTAATTTCTGATGTAATAATTGAAATTGTTTCTACCTGTGTTTATTTGGTTCTTGTGATTTGGATATCCAAACAGGAAACTTATGAATCTGAAGCTGGTTGAAAAGTCAGAAATTCTTTTGTGCTTAAGATCCCAGATATGGGGAAGGTGCAAGTGTGGGAAGGCTTGTGGGATGTTTCTGAATGACCTTTAGTAAATTTTACCTCAGAGGAGTAAAAATAGTTGTGCAACCAGTTCCAAAGCAGTTCCTGATTGGTTTGAGTCATAGATATTTGGATTAAACCACTCTCCTTCTGTTCCAAGAAATACAGATGTGCTTTGCTAATTTTCAAGGACTTGCCACTGGGCAACCAGTAGAGTAGACAAGGCTTTTGCTCTGGGTTAACAAATGGAAACACCTCAATGTATTACTTATGAAAATACTGATTTATAGTTCCTTATGAAAGTTGTCTCATTTTCATTTAGAAAATTACAAGAATTTACTTGCAGTTGAATTTTTGTGTGTTTGTGTGTGTATATATCTCTCTCTCTCCTTTCAGATACCACTCGTGTTCAGAAGAGTTATGAAATGAATGGTCGTGAATATCACTACGTATCAAAGGAAACTTTTGAAAACATGGTGTATAGCCACAGGTAACTAGGAGAGACAAATTACACTTTTGTTACTTAAAATGTAACATGATCCAAGAAAAGACAGTTTTGTACTTAGGTCCCAAGTCTGGGCTCCTCATACTTACTATGCATGTTTGGTGTAAATTTTGGTCAAACTACTTGGCCCTGTTGCCTCAAAAACTGTGTTTGTGCAGTTGCAAATAAGCTCCTCTATAACTAATCTCAGAATCCTTCTAAAGGACAGTGGGATCTCTAGGCCTGAGCTCATTTGATGTGCTTCGAAGTTATGAGTTTAACCCTTCTGGAAACTGGACTGCTTTCTAAAATTGAGCAGCGAGTCAGACCTGTTCCTGATCTACATCTTCACTGCAGAACCTCTGCAGTGATGACATCTCCAGCACCTCAACTGTAAGGGCCAAACTTGCAAAAGTGTCTGCCTCTTTCTGTGCACCAGTAATCCCTCTGCTAAGCCAGACCAGCTCAGCACCAGCAGCTACACTCCTTGAGCTGTGCCAAGTGCTTTGAGGTCTTCTGGTTTATGAAGTTATTAGTACTGTATAAATGACGAGCATTTTATCATTGGAATCACAACCTCTAAACACATAATTTGTAACAAGATGAGTTAAAAAATGTGTGCTTTGGAGATGTTGAACTGTAATGGTTCTGATTTTGTGCCCAGTGTAGCAGGGAAGAGCAAAGGTGGAGGTTGTTCTTCAGTGTTCGCTATGTTTTAGGATCATTCAGTCTTTATCCCTGGATCACATTTGAAGATTTCACCCTTAAATGGAGCTTTGGAGACTGAAGTGCTTTTTCATTTTCCTTCTTCCTCACTGCTGTTGCAGAATGCTGGAATATGGGGAATACAAAGGGTACCTGTATGGTACCAGTATTGATGCAGTGAGAGCAGTCCTCGATGAAGGCAAGATCTGTGTCATAGATTTAGAACCACAGGTGAGTTGTAAAGCGGCAAGGACTCTACAGTTCGTATCTCCTGGGAGGAAAAATAATTCTCTGTACATTTGTGAGCTATTGGAATGGTATTAGCTATTTAGTCTTGTTTTTCACTTCAGCTCGTGGTGCTTATTAATAATAGATTATTCTTTGCATCGGTCTTGGCAGGGGGGAATGCTACAGTGACCAATCCATACAGACTGGTACAGTCTGTTTCCAAGTCAGCAGCTGCGTTATCAGGTGGAATGGTATGGAAATGAGTTTTCATACTTGCTTAAAGCAAGGATTACTCTTTCATGTGGAGACTGTTGCATGGGATCTTTTCCTCCTCCAAGACCTGTTAGTTGAGAGTTCTGTCCTTCTGTTAGCAATCTCTGAACACCCTTTGGTAAAGGCAGCAACTATTAAAGTAATCAAGCGAAAGCAGGGAATTATATCATGCATTTATTTCTCTTCGGAAGTAACTTAACAGCTGGGAGTAAGTTGCCAGCACACGTGACCAAACAGCCCTACAAGAACCTGCAGCCAGTGCTTGCTGTGTGGACTACCACTCACTAGGGACCACAGTTTGCAAATGTTTACTCTATGAGAAAGCGCAGCTTGCACGGCTTCGACATATGCCCTAGCACATATTGGCAAGAGATGCTTCAAATCTTATGGCAATTACCTGATGTTTCTGTGCTGGGCAGTGCAAAAAAAACTTCAAATGCAATTGTTGCATTCTTCTGTGTGTTTTTTTTTTCCCCTTAATTAATTTTATTACCTCTAACACTTTCAGAACCATTTACTATGCTAATCTTTTCACTTAGACACTATTCACTTATTTTTTTTCCTTCTATCTTTGCATTGAATTTGCTGATGAAGATAAGGCTAATAAAGGCCTGAGCTTCTGAATCTAAGAGACTTAAAGCTATGTCCAGCAAAATCCTACTAAACCTCTCTGAATTACTTGCATATTTAGTATTTGGGAGCTGTTTAGGCTACTGGGTTTCAGCATCTCTTCTAACTGAATGTAGAGACACACACCCTAACTCAGGAACTTTGAGACTTCTCTCTAATTATGCAAAGCCAGTCTAGTCAGAGCCTGAGGTTAGCAGTGATTTGTGCTGTTTGAAATAAAGGTTAAGCTGCATGACCTGTGGCTACTACTCAAAACCCAAACCGCTGTAAGGGGCAGATTAGGCCATGCTTTGGTCTTCATTTCACATCTAGAAATGTCCTTTGGTTTCTTCTGCTATGCTTCTCCCAAACAAGAGGGAGAAGAGGGGGAACAAATACTGTCTTGCTACTTGAACAGATGTGCCACTATCAGTTTTTTAGGGTGTGAGTTTAAAGGACAAGTTTCGGGAAGGTTATGAAGTAATAGACGTAATAGCACATAGCTGTTCTTCAGTAGCTGCTGTGAGGTAGGAGAATTATTACAGAGTTGCATACTTGTATTTTAAATCTGATGGCTTAGCCAACTTTACATGCTGTGCTTTTTTTTTTCTTTTTTCTAGTTCCCTCCACTGCTTTGCAGTAGTTTTAAAAAAGCGTTTTAGCATCAGGAAATTTTACACAGCACAAAGATTTCCAAAAGCAGGGTACTTTCTTCCAGTATGGAGCAATAAAGGTGTACTTTTTCCAAAGGTAGCTCACCAGCAGTGAAAAAACACAGATTTCAGATTCATCTTTAATGTTGTTGATTGTACAGATCTGTTAATGACAATGCCCAGTCACTCACTGGAGCTGAAAGCATCTCCTAATAAGGCTGCCAAGCAGAATTAAGTGATTGGTATGCTACAGTTGCTTAACAGTGTCTGGTCCAGGGATTATTAGTGAGGTCATTTTAAAGTAGGTGTTCCTGAGAAAGATTACTGCTAGGTCTGGAGATAACAGCACATTGTAAACAATTGGCTTTTATAGGAATAAACCTGGGATGAATACACTTGAAATACTTTAACTTCTTTTTACTCTTAATTTGCAGGGCATACAGGTAGCCCGGACTCATGAATTAAAGCCCTACATTATATTCATCAAGCCATCCAGTATAAGCTGCATGAGGCAGACTCGTAAAAATGCCAGGATCATTACGGATTATTATGTGAACATGAAATTCAAGGTGAGATTTGGGAATTGAAGAGACTCATCTTACTATTCTGGGATTCTGTGTTTAGAACATAATGCATTCTGTGTTACTATGTTAACTCTGTAAAAGATTACTGTGTCTTTAGGATCAAATCTAAGTTATTGTCTTTTTCTGTTTGGTTTGTTGGGATTTTTCCCTCCCTCCAGATTTGCTTTGAAGCAGAAGGGTTGTAATTTGTACCTAGGGGATTGAGGCATTTTGCTTCAAAATGTCTTGAAAGGAGAGGCTATTTTGTATATTTTTGGTTTTATTAACTGCCTTGTGACAAGATTTGAGTCAACACGTACATTTGCTGTTTGCACTGAAATATCTGGAGTGTGCTTCATTCAGTAATTCAATCAGTATTTTTTTCAGGCAGTTATAAGAATGTATTGTTATTTCATGTATGCTTAATAACAGTATCGGTATCAATTCTGTACTAAGGTCTATAGACAAAACACAAAGCCTGCTTGTAGGAAATGCACATTTTGTATTTACAATGTGTCTAGTGCATTGTCACAATTGTTCCCATGCGAATCATAATCAAGTTTAGCATCTTAACATTTTGGAGACCTCTGTTTATAACTGCATATGGAAATGAATCGTGATTGCTGTGGCAGAAAGAAACATGAACACTGGGGAAATAAACTAAAATGTGGAACAACACCACAAATGTTGGTGTATTTGCCTTCCAGTCTCTAACATCTTTTGCCAGCACTCGTCAGTAGAATAACCTTTTTGGGGCAAATGGATCATACTGAGACACCAGGTATTTCCTTGGGGAGGATACAGCAGTCGGCGCTGTTTCAGAGACTTGGAACTGACGATAGCACGCATACTGTACTATAGCAAACTGTACACGACATAAAACGCACTGGCGCTGTCTGTTCACCTCTTGTCTACAAGGCCCAAGGTGTTCTGTAGCTGCCATGCAGGTATGTTTCTCTTTTACAACACTAAAGCTTTATAGACTTACTCTGTGTCTCACAGGAAGAAGATTTGCAGGAGATGGAAGATTCAGCTAAGAAAATGGAAGCTCAGTTTGGTCAGTTCTTTGATCAAGTGATTGTGAATGACAATTTACAAGAAGCATCTGCGCAGCTGCTGTCTGCAGTCCATCGTGCACAGGACGAGCCCCAGTGGGTCCCTGCAATATGGATATGCTCAGACACTCAGCCCTAATCCTGAGCAGCAGGCAGCTTCAGAAAGATTACAGCTTATGTTTTACTTCGAGAATAATCCTAACGTCAGGATTGCAAGAATTTATCTTTGTGTGTGAGGGATTTGAAAGAGGATTAAGAAAGAAGCTGCTACAGGAGATATAATCATACTATGTTCTGTGTAGCTCTTCAGCTTTTTATGTTACAGTTGCATCCACTTTTGTACAAAAAAAGGAAATATTGTGAGCTCTCAATTAAAAGAATAATCTATTTTGTTGCAAATATCAGCATAATTTACTTGTATATAGCTACAGAAAATTATTTTCCTTTTTATTATGGTCATTCTGTTACTGTGATACATGTACATTCTGGAAGCCTTACTGACAAAAGATAGTCCAGAGCATGCTCTTTTGGCACACTGGCTTTGAGCAGAGTGTTACTTATGAAGGTACTGGTTTGCTGCTTAGCCTTTTTACCTTTTAAGACAGGAGCAGAGTGGTGTCACAATAAAAATTACTCTAGAAACCACGGTTATCTCCAATACACGTAGCCTGTCTTTTCTTTTGTTCCATCAACTCAAGTAAGTAAAAACCAACAGAACATGGATTTACCAGAGCGAG